>AWOL01S0021069.1:44775-102509 GCA_000715115.1 Nicotiana otophora
GACTTATGATGTGGAGCCGGTGGCCATTTTGGATCGGCAGGTTCGGAAGTTGAGGTCAAAGGACATAGCTTCGGTGAAGGTGTAGTGAAGAGGTTAGCCTGTGGAGGAGGCCACCTGGGAGACCGAGCGGGAGATGCAGAGCAGATATCCACACCTATTTCAGAGTCCAGGTATGTTTCTAGACCGATTCGAGGACGAACGGTTGATTAAGAGAGGGATGATGTAATGACCCGGCCGGTCGTTTTGAGAGTTATAGCCTCGTTTCCCCCATTTATGCTTCCTTTTGTACTTTTCAGCTATATTATGATATAGCGAGTTAGTTGATTCGGACCCGGAGTAGTTTCGGAGTGGATTGAGACACTTAGTCTCTAAAGTAGAAGCTTGAGTTAGAAAAGTCAACTGGATATTGACTTATGTGTAAACGATCTCGGATTTGAATTCTGATAGTTCCATTAGCTTTGTTAGGTGATTTTGTATATAGGAGCGCGTCCGGAATATGATATGGAGGTCCGTAGTGGAAGTAGGCTTGAATTGGCAAAAGTTGAAAATTTAGCGATTTTAGTCGGCAGTGGAAAATTTGATATCGGTGTCGGAATGGATTATCGGAAGTTGGAGTAGGTTTTTGGTATCATTTGTGATGTGTGTGTAAAATTTGAGGTCATTCGAACGTGGTTTGGTTGGTTTCGACATCGGTTGTTGAATTTGGAAGTTTAGAAGTTCTTAGGCTTGAATCCGAGGGTAATTTGGTGTTTGGATGTTGTTTTGATTGTTTTGAACGTTCGATTAAGTTTGTATGTTGATATATGACTTGTTGGTATGTTTGGTTGAGGGCCCGAGGGGCTCGGGGTGATTCCGGGTGGTTAACGGATTGTTTGAAGTTGGAAAATGCAGCTGAAGCTGCTGCTACTGATATTTTCGCACTTGCGGAAGGAGGAGTTGCAGGTGAGTTTGGGGTAGCCACAGATGCGGAAATGGAAGTCCAACATTGCAAACAAAGGTGCGAAGGATTTGCCGCATCTGCGAGCCCGCTAGTGCGAGGCCTTGAGCGCAGATGCGGAAAGGAAGGGTTGAGCCGGTTCCGCAGAAGCGGAAGTGTTGCGCTGGAGCGCACCCGTAGGTGCGGAACCTGGGGCGCAGGTACGAAATTTGAGGACTTAAGTGGTTCTCGCAGGTACGAGGATTCGACCGCAGGTGCGGTTCCGCATGAGCGGACATTTGGCCGCAAGTGCGAATGTGCTGGGTAGAATAGCCCCAGCTCGTGGTTTTGTCTTCATTTTTCAATATTTGGATTTGAGAAACTCGGGAGAGAGACGAGTTTTGGAAGGTTTTAAAGGAGCAACGTTGGGGTAAGTGATCCTATCCCATAATGGTATATATTTCGTGAATCTATGGCTTTGTTCATCATTAATTAGTAGGATTTTGGATTGAAAATGAGGGGTTAGGACTTGGGATTTTGGAGAATTTAAATTAAGGATTGAGGGACCAAACGATGTCGGATTTTGATGAATTTTGTATGTATGGACTCATGAGTGAATGGACTTTCTAGTTTTGTAAATTTTGTCGTATTTCGAGACGTGGGCTCGGGGGCCGGGTTTGAGCCAATTTCGGATTTTTGGGCAAATTTGATAGTTTTTCTTGTGGAATTCATTCCATTAGCGTATATTGATGGTATTGTACTGATTGTGAATTAGATTTTGAGCATTTGGAGGCCGAGTCCAGAGGCAAGAGCATTGCATGATAGAGATTTGACCGGTTTGAGGTAAGCAACGATTGTAAATCTAGTCCTGAGGGTATGAAACCCCGGAGTTTTCGTATCATTTTACTATTTTGTAGGGATGCACGTGCTAGGTGACGGGCGTGTGGGCGTGCACTGTTGGGGGTTGTGACTTGGTCCGTCCCGTAGCAACTGTAAAGTTGCATATTTTGTTGAAATTATATGATACTTATATGTTTTAGAAAAAGTTTATAAATTGGGCTGAATGCCATGTTTCGGGCCTTGTGCCGATGTTGTTTGGACCCTTAGGGGNTCGCACCTGCGGAGGGGGAGCCGCAGGTGCGAGGTCGCGGGTGCGCGTGAGAGTTCGCAGGTGCGGACAGTATTGAGGCAGGCTGGGTCCGCAAGTGCGTAGGTGAGGTCGCATCTGCGAGTCCGCAGATGCAGATAGATGCCAGTAGAAGCGGAAGTGAGGAGGTCAGGCAGTGGCCGCGGGTGTGAGGTCTTTTCCGCACCTGCGTGGTCATAGATGCAGATATGGAGTGCAGGTGCGAAGTCGGGGGTTTAATTGATTTTCCGCAGGTGCGGAGGTTCTTGCGCAGGTGCGCATATTGGGCCGCAGGTGCGAAAGACCTGGGCAGAAACTACAAATTGGACACTTCGCGAAATTTGGTTCATTTTCAAGTCGGTTTTTGGAGCTTTTGGAGTGATATTTGAAAGGTATTCAAGGGTATTCACTGAGGTAAGTTGCTTGAGCTCTATTATCATTAGCTATGGTGTTTTTCCGTTAATTTCTCGCCTAATTAGTAGGAATTTTGGAGTGAAATAAGGAGTTAGGGCTTGGGATTTTGGAGAGAGTAATTTGGGGAATTGAGGGACCAAGTGAGGTCGGATTGTGATGAATTTAGTATGGGTAGACTCGGGAGTGAATGGCCTCGAATTTTGAGACGTGGGCCCGGGGGTCGGGTTTGAGTGAATTTCGGGTTTTGGCCTATAAATTGGTATTTTACATGTGGAATTTATTCCTTTAGCTCATATTGATCGTATTTTATTGCTTGTGGCTAGATTCGGGTCATTTGAAGGCCGGTTCGAGAGGAAAGAGCATTCCGGAGTAGGAGTTCTACACTGTTGAGGTAAGTAACAATTTTAAATATAGTTTTGAGGGTATGCAACTCGGAGTTTGGTATGATGTGATTGTTTGGAGGTGGCACCCATGCCAGGTGACGGGCGTGTGGGTGTATGCCGTGAGGGATTGAGACTTGGTCCGTCCCGGGAGATTGTGAAGTCTAATAGCCTTTAATTGTGTTTATATGCATTCCTCTCTACTAGAACTTGACTGTTTTCATGTTAGAAATCATGCTTAGACTATATTCCTGCTCATGGTGGTTATACTCAGTCATAGTGATTCCTGTACATGTTTACCTCAGCCTCTGTTATTTGTTTTCCCTGATGATATACTGTAACACTTTGATTTGGGTTGTTTTACCTTTCTCTATTGAGAGCTATGAGACTAGAGAGGATCATGATTGAGTAAGGCCGAAGGCCTGGTTGTGAGGTATTGTTCTATGGCACGTGAGTTGTCCGTGCGTCACGTGAGTTGTCCGTGCGGATCCTTATGTTTATACTATAGCACGTGAGTTGTCCGTGCAGAATGTGAGTTATCCGTGCAGATCCATATATGATATTATAGCACATGAGTTGTCCGTGCAGTACATGAGTTGTCCGTGCGTATAGCGCTTGGGCTGTAGGAGCCCCTCATGAGTCTGAACACCCCCAATGAGTGCAGGTACTTATTGAGAGTGTGTATTGAGGGCTGAGAGCCGAGAGTGTGAGCTGTTGAGATGGGTGGAGTCACTGTTGCCTTGAGAGGCTGTACTTGCTTTTATTTATTGTTGCACTTAGTTGTTTTCTGTTATTGTTGTAAAATTTCTGGGAGATTCATATATGTTTTACATGAGCGCAAACTGAATTGACTTATACCACAGGATTTGAAAGCATGTTCACTATTTACTGAAAACTTTTAAAATGAACTGTACTGTATAGCTCGTCCATGCTTCTTAGTTCCTTATTTATTTCTGTTACTTGCTGAGTTGGTTGTACTCATGCTACACCCTGCACTTCATGTGCAGATCCAGGTGTGTTTGATCATGGAGGTCATTGAGTTCGGGCGCGATCGAGTTCCGGAGACTACGAGGTAGCTGCCGGCATCCGCGGGACCTTGTCTCTCCTTCTATATTTCTTTCTGTCTTATATTGATACTTAGACAGTGATTGTATTAGTTTGGTTATCTAGATGCTCATGACTTAGTGACACCCCGATGTCAGGCTATTTTTTTCCGCACTTATATTTTTATTTGGGTTTTATCCCGTATTTATGAAAAACTCCGGATATTTTAAATGTCTTAACTCACTTCTATTAAATTTTGAAAGAGTTTTGGAAAGGTCGACTTTCCTAGTACCAGGATAGGCGCCATCACGACGGTTTAGGTTTTGAGTCGTAACAACTATAGTCCACATCATTGCATGAATTCGGGCGACCGACACCTAATTGCTTAAAATTTTACGAGACCATAAAAATGACCTAATGAACAATATTCAACGCTTCATCATGATTGTTCCTTATTTTTGGCATTTCAAGGCTATAAAATATGAAGTCAACATGATTCTCAGATTTTCGTGTGTTATAATCGATGCCATTTGCATAAATTTGGGCGACCGACTCTGAATCACCTAAATTTTTGCGGGACAATAAAAATAACCTAATGAACAATATTCATTGCTTTTTTATGACTGTTCCTCATTTTTTGGTATTTTAGGGCCATAAAACACGAATTGAGCATGATTCCTAATTTTTCATGTGCTATAGTCCATGTCGTTTGCATAAATTCGGACGACCAACTCCTAATCGGTTAAAATTTTGCGACACTATAAAAATGACTTAATGAAAAATAATCATCGCTTTTCCATAACCGTTCCTCGTTATTTGGCATTTTAGGGCCATAAAAAGAAATTTATCACGATTCTCAGATTTTCGTGTGCTATAGTCCACGTCATCTGCATAAATTAGACCGACCAGCTTTGATTCTCCTAAATTTTTGTGGGACCATGAAAAATGACCTAATTAATAATAGTTATCACTTCTCCATGACCGTTTCTCGTATTTTGCATTTTAGGACCATAAAATAGGAATTCAACACAATTTCTAAATTTTTGTGTGTTATAGTCCTTGCCATCTTCATGAATTCGGGTGACCGACTCTGAATCGCCTAAACGTTTTTGGGAGCATAAAAAATAACCTAATAAATAATAGTTATCGCTTCTCCATGACCATTCATAATATTTTGTTATTTTAGGTCTATAAAATAGGAATTCAGCCAGATTCTCAAATTTTCTTGTATTATGTCCACACCGTCTGCATGAATGGGGCGACAGGCTCCGAATCGCCTAAAATTTTACGAGACCATAAAAAACGATCTAATGAACAATAGTCATCGCTTTGCCATGACCGTTCCTCATAATTTTGCATTTTAGGGTTATAAAATAGTAATTCAACAAAATTTCCAATTTTTTGTATGCCATATATAAAATCATTAACGCATATTTCATGACCCAGAAATGCCAAAAATAATATTAGCCATGGTGAGTATTTCTCACAAGGCCGTTTCCTATGGATCCATCGGTTTTTAGGCCAATCAGAGTTCGTCAACCAAATTCAGGAAAGTCATCATGCATATAAACATATGAAATAATTAAAAAAAATCATTAATTCATATTTCATGTCCCTGAAACACTGAAACATAATATTATCCATGGTAAGTATTGCTTAGAAGGTCGTATCCCATGGATTCACCAATGTTTAGGCCAATTGGAGTCCTTCAATCAAATTCAGGAAAATCATCATATAAACACACGAAAAAATGTAAATAATTATTAACTCCTATTTTATGACCCTGAAATACTACAAAAATGACATTAGTCATAGTGAGTATTACTCACAAGGGCGGATCCCGTAGATCCACCAAATTTTAAGCTAATTAGAATCCCTAAACCAAATTTAGAAAAATCGTCAGGTATATAAACTATGGAAAAAAATCATTAATTCCTGTTTTATGATCCTGAAACACCAAAAAATGATATTGGTCATGGTGAGTGTTGCTCACAAGGTCGTATCCCATTGATCTACTAATTTGTAGGCCAATCGAAACCCATCAACCAAATTCACAAAAATCATCAGGTATATAAACACACGAAAAATAAAAATAATCTATTTCATGACCCTTGAAATGCTAAAACATACATTAGTCATGGTGAGTATTATTTACAAGGCCGTAGTCTGATGTCGCCCAAACTCACACCACAAATATAGGTAGTAAGGCGGTTGAAGCAATAATAAAACTCAACGCAAGTCGGGGTCGAATCCTCAGGGAGTTAGAAATGGGATTAGGTATATATTTAGTGTAATTGTACAATACGCCTTAGATTATACTTCCACATTCTTGTTTGTTGTTTCTACTTCTACTTTAAACTTTTGATTGCAATTATAAAATTAGAAGACAATATTTTTGGTTTTGGTTGTTTTTCAAATGATAAAAGATCTAGGGTCGTGACTTCCACCTAGGTGGTTACCTAATGGGTTGAAAACTCTAGGACAAGCCTGATTGGTCGGGGTTGTAATATAGCAATCGCACGCAATTACTCACTCTATACCTCTAGGTAGTTTGAGTGGTTTTATCCAATTTGACTTTCTCAAGTCCAAATGGGTATTGCACAAAATAAGTGATAACTGCTCAAGTCGGGTCTTACGATCTCTAAATTCAACCCTTTAATTGGGGCTATCAATTTCTTGAGTTCACCCCAATTTCTTATTAGCCAAGTTTTTCTAGACTTAGTCTCTCTTTCTTAAGTAGAGACTAAGTCAATTAGGCATGAATCAATATCTGCAACCATTAATTCTTGAATTCAAGCAAGAACTATGCTAAATATCACTAACCCAATCACAAACAAGTCCTAAATCAAACACCCATTAAGTACCCACACTAGGATTGGGCCACAACCCTAGCTAGAAATTTAGCTACTCATAAAAAATAAAGAAATACAAGAAGAAATTAAGATAGAATGCATAATAATTGATTAGGGAAAAAAAATCTAATGTTTAGAAGCTAATCTAGTACAATATTACTCAAAACAGTAAGGGAAAACGGCTCAGGTGCTCTCCCCAGACAAAACTTACCCTAAAAATGACAAAACATTCTATTTATACTAAGCTGAAAATATCTGATAAAACTACCCCTGCGGAGGTTGTGCGGCCGCATAATTATGTGTGCGGTCCGCACAACGAGACTTGGCTTGACAGGTTCTAGTTCTGTGGCCGCACAATTCTAGATTGCGGTCGCACTCCTTCAACTACTGCGGACCACACATTTGTGAGTGTGGCCGCACTCTTGCTTCTGCGGCCGCACAATTATAGTGCGGTCCGCACTCTTTGATCTTAAGCTCTAGTTATGTGAGACTTCTGCGGACCACATAAAAATGAGTGCGGTTGCGTTCTTGATTATGCGGCCCTAAAAAATGGTACGGTCCAAATTTCTTCTTGAACTTGAAATCCCATCTCTCTGATCTTTGACTTTTGCGGGCCGCATAATATTGAGTGTGGCCGCATTTGTCATTTTGCGGCCGCACAATTATGGTGCGGTCCGCACTCCTTCAACTTGCCCAAAACTAGTTCTCTGAATCTCCTCTTCTGCGGCCGCACAATATTTGTGCGGTCCGTATACTCTGAAGAAAAACTGACATGGCTCTTTCTTTGTTGTGCGTCCGCACACAGTATTGTGCGATCTGCACTGTAGGCCTTCTGCCTTGTTTTGATCCTAGTCCACTTTTGACTCCTTTATGAGTTAGTTTTGACTTCTTTGGCTCGTTTCCCAATGTTCCTGTACGAAAGCACATTTCATTAGTTTTCGGGAATACTTTTAAGCATTTTTGAGCTAAAACGCAAGTAAAAGAGAGTAAATAAACGGTTAAAATCCCTACTTATCAACTCCTCCAAACTTAAACTCTTGCTTGTCCTCAAGCAATTAAGGCAATTCCCACCTCCACTAGAAAAAGGGACATTTCAGCTGGCCTAAGGTGAATCAATTACACATCAATTAGGACCAACAATTACCCATAACACATGAATTATCAGCAACGCAATAATTTGACTTTTTGAGTACCATAGTTCTAATACGACACTAGAGCATCAAGAGTTGACTCTATTAATAGAGGAGGCTCGCTCTTTCACGTAGGTCATTTTGGATCCCAAACTCCTCCTCCTCTACTCTCCATTAGCAAATCTCACTTTAGAATGTAACACTCGAATCAAGGATGGTGAAAAGTGCGCTTATCTCTCTCAAAAGAATATCACAAGTCCGGCTCTAAGTACCATAAGCTTGCCCCACATGTAAATCACTACTAATGTAAGCTCACTCAACCTGAGATCATGTAGGCTTTTGCGGGATGTATTTAAGGCTTTAGGACCAAGGTAGGATTTGTTGGAATAGAATGGTTTCATCTTTCCTCAAGCACTCCATTTTCTCTTTTCGGCTCATACTCTTTCGTCTCTTTGAGTCATTTTCTTTTTCCTCGGGGGAACTAGAGAGACGTAACATCACTCTTTCTTGATCATGACATTCATTTTTCTCCTTTTCTATTTACTCCATGCCTATCATCATTGTTTTCTTTGAATCCCTTCAACTTTCTACCTTATTCACTTTCTTTTTGGTATTTTTATTTTTGTTCTTTATTTATTTTCTTTGCCTTCCCTTTTCTTCATTTTTTTCTTTTCTTTGTACCTTTTATCACTTCCAAACTCCTCGTCTCTCCCCCAAATTTATATTTTTGCCAATTGTTTGTCAAGAATGCTAAGGAAAGATCGGGTGCCAAGAGAGGGTCATTACCAAACGGATAAAGGCTTGTAACATGGTTATTGAAAGAAAGAGGGCTTAGGCTCAAATGGGTTGACTAGGGATATCACATTGGTAGGCTATGGAAGATTTCAAATTTCAAATTGGACCAAGGAGAGCCTACAATCATTTCTCAAGCCAAGCTACACTTAGAATTTCGCCTAGAAAAATATTCGGGGCAAGTTCTAGACTATTAGCATGGGTACTTGGACTTGCAATTCAATACCTCACCTTTCACACTGCTGGATTGCTAAATAGAACGGATTCGAGGGCCCAAAATAAACCTAGTTGAGATTGATAATCACAAATGGCTCGACTGAACCACTCGATGACTGCTTAAATTAACACAAGAGTCAAAAGGTCACAACTAGAGCTAATATCTGCCAACAATTTGTTTTTAACCATAAGGTCGTGGGTAAATGTGTTGGTACCAAGTGAATCATGTTAGAGACTCTTTTATTCATTACTACTATATTTGCCTAAACATAAAAGAAAACAGACTCAATCCCTTAAGAAGGTTGTCACGCCATCCATCGTTGGGAAGAGCCACCCGGTTCACACAAAATCCACCATCGGAAAGAACCGTGGCATTAAAACAACCAAAGGCTTATTGATCACTCAAACATAAAAAGAAGCTAACAAATCAAAAAGAAACTACTAAAGTAAATAAGAACTTCTACTACTAAGAAAGACAAAGTAAAGAAGCTACGAAATAAACTACGGAAAGCAAGATAAATGAATTTATACATACCTAAGAGAAAATAAAGATAAAGGAAAAAAATAGTATAAGAGTTATTACATGCCACATGTCAATGTCAATGAATCAAAATAGGCCACTCCCCGAATAAAAATAAGCATTGTCCTCAATGCTTAACAAAAATAAGAACATGGAAGGGTAAAGAGTTAAGAGAACTCCCTATGTGGTCTCAGTCTGCATGGGATCCTCAGCACCCTCAGTTTCCTCTAGCTGTATTTCATCATCACCTAGCTGAGGGACAACAGGGTTGCTGAGCATCTGGATCATCTCCTCCGCGATGTGGACAGTCACAACCGGCTCCTCAGACTGGCCGGCTGCTATATATTATGCCTCTGGTACTGCTGGTGCTGAAGGTTCTCCCTCCATGAGTAGGTCCAGTGATAGATCTCCGACCGATGCAAGCTTGGTAACTGTTGTTGTCAACTTATCCACCGACTTCTTCGAAGCTTGAGACTTCTGCACTTTCTTTACCTAATTGCCCAAATCCTTAATGACATCCCCATGTGCCACCAGAGTCTCCATAATGGTATTCTGGTTGTCCAGAATCTTCTTCAATGTTTCCTCCACCGACGGAGGTACCTGTGGTGCAGCCTGGGTAGAAGACTGTGCTGTAACAGCACTGGATATGTCAAATAACTTTGAAGTAGCTGCCTGCATCCAGTTGTTGAGACTCGCCAATGTCTGGGAAACTCGCAGCACAGTCAGTGGATAAGTAGATGAAGCTGGCACTGATAATGGAGCTGATGGTCTTGAAGAAGAAGATGGTGGCATGTCTGCTATCCCGATGGAAGGTTCGGCTGCTGTGGAAGGCATAGCATCTGCGGAAGGCTCAGCAGCTGAATCAGTAACTACTACCGTTGGCTCCTCATACTGGCCAGCGGAGGTAGTTGCCTTACCCTTGAACTTCGGGTTGTCAGAACTCTGTAGGTGGTACCATGAGAAAGGCTTCTTGGCCTTTACTTTAGTATCATACTGCCTCGGCTCCACCTTTTGATCATTGAAGTACTCTGTGAGGAAGTTCGGGTAAGGGTAGGATCTCTCATCCTTCTGGATAGCCAAAGTGATGTTGGTTAACATTATAGCACCCACATTGATCGGATACCCAGCCATAATTGAAGCCACCAAGACTGCTCGGGGAAGTGGGAGGTTGTTCTCATTCAAGCACGGGTCAATACGGTTGCACACGAAAGTCTGCCACCCTTTAGCTTCAAAGTTTAGGGTGGCCCGAACTATTGGAACCCCTGTTGTAAGCCATGGAGGTACTGATCCTCAAATAGCCAAAATCTCAGCTAGCCACGGGTAAGCTGCATCACCCAATGCCAGTTTTTCCAAGTATTGGGTTGCCTCCACTTCTTCAAATCCCACATAAGAGTTCAAAGCACATGAGTCGAATCGGATTTTCAGATTTCGCACTTTTGTCACCTTGGTACCCTTCTTAATGTGAGCCACATTAGCATAAAACTCTTTATCCAAGTGCTCATTTGCATCGAGGGCGCTTTGGGTGAACCATTTCCATCCTTTTCTCTCCTGGAATTGTCTGAGAACATTTGGGTTGTGCTTGTCCAAATCCTTCATCAAGAACTGTCGCTCAAGAGTGAGCGATCTCTAGGGCCACCACTCTCTAAATTTGTTGAAGGCAGTCAAGCTGACAAATATGTCTTCCCATATCTCCCTTTTCTTTGTCCTCTCAAGACCACCCACTTGAGTGTCTCCCCCTCTGCCGTCATCTGGTATGTCATCATCATCATCATCAATATTTATTGGTGCAGCCGGGGCATGTGAGGAAGAGGGCTTAGAATCATGGCTACCCTCTTCCGAACCTTTAGAAGAACTAGCAGCGGAAGATGATTCATCAACTAAGTAGAATCTACCCGGGACTTGTTGAGGTTGGGTGTTAGGTGGGGCTTGGTCAGAGTTTCCCTCAGAAACTTCCCTAGACGGGAGATACTCACTGGTGTCTGATGATTCAGGGACTCTGTTGCCGTAGCCTTCTTACTTAACACTCTCTAGATGGCTAGTGGTAGGTTACTCTTGCTTCGTCCTCGGCCTCGGCCTCGGGAGGGTTCTGCCCTCCCTTTTGATGTATCTCTTCCACCTCATGATATAACCATCGTCTGCAATTCATAACAATAAGAATCAGTTAGAGTTCAGGTGCATAGGACACAGATATATGCATGATAGTTGCAGGTCAGTTATGAAAAAAATTGAAGAGGCAGTGTCACGCCCCAAATTTAGGGAGCACGACCGGCGCTCAACCGAGAGAACCCGCCGAGCAAGCCTATTAGATTTACTTCTACCCAAACTCATCCATGAATAAAAAGGAGATGTACTCCATTAATCAATCACTGAAAAGATTTTATTAACAACTTCCTTTTCATTCCCATTAGTAGCTTCATTCATAATTTCCAAAACATTACGAGTTTATAGAATTAATGAAAAACATAATTTCCAAGTACCAACAATTCTGGTTCAATTCCCAACATCAACCATAACCCATAACCTTTCTACAGAGCCTCTAAATACAATAGAAGAGTAACATGAAAATGCCGGCAACAAGTCCTCGGCTATACCTCAAAACATTGTACATGAGAAACAAAAGATACATGACCCCGAAATGAAGTGGGGCTCACCAAATCAGCTGAAAAGAGTGTACTGCTATCACTGATCAATGCCGCCTGCTGAAGAACCACCTGTATCCATTAAAGATGCAGCGCCCCTGACAAAAGGGACGTTAGTACTGTCGAATAGCACTAGTATGTATGGCTAAAAATCCTCTTTCAAAATAGAATGCCCATATAAGAAAAGGCAACACATAGGAACAACAAGTCATAATCAACAATATCCAAACGTCCAGTTAAAACATAATAATTTTCAAAATACAAACTTCATATATAATTTTGGTTGGGAGATCATTAGCACCGATATACCACCGTCTTTGTTAGCACGGAGTCCGATCACGCCCGATCGGCTAGGCCATCTCCCTACAAACAATGTGGTTTGACATGTGATTCGAAATAAAGTTTTACCTAGAGTAGTACCACCATATGCGCAATATGGCGTCTGATCTCCACCCGATCAGCTAGGCTGCCTTCCCACATATGCTGTGCAGGTTGACTTTTCCAATTCACAAAGGTTCCAGTTTCATCCCGATTAAGGGGAATAATATCACAATCTACCCCTACACCAGCACATGTAGTTTCAGGTGTGGGCCTTATGACCCACCCTTCCTCGGTATTGCTAATGATTCTCCCAAATATAGTTTTGATTTGATTTGCAAACAGAAATATCATAAATACAATGGTACTCACCTCAACATCTTTCACATTGTATGAATTCTCATTAGTATTTCCAGTCATTCACAACGACAATATTTCCTTGGCTCATTAGGCCATTCACAAGATTCTTTATTCCTGGCACGATGGCCGTATTTCATATTCCACACTTTCACCTCTTTCAATTTCAAAGATCACCATCAAGTATCAACATATAGGATATTTTAAAAATCATATACTTCAAATCCATTTGAAATGAAAACTTCAAGCACAAATGGTTTCTTCCCAAAAAATGAAGCATACCAACCAACAATAGAAACACACATGAAAAATCATAAACAGTCAATACACCATTTACTCTTGCAATACTCTCCCCCAGAAATGACAATGTACAATTTCAACACATGAGTATATAGAACTCGAATCACACTGGATATATTTATAAATCAAAGCATTAGTTAAAGCAGCCACTAATGGGCATGAATTTAGTACAAAAGCTTTTAGACAATTCTATCTTTCATTGAAACACGACTCAAAGCCATAACCTTTTAATACGTAACCCACACTTTGAAACATACAGAAACATTATGGAATTCAATTCCAAGAGAGAAAGTTTAGCCAACATACCTCAATTGCGCTTCTTTAGACTCTACAATTTTTCGGAACCCTTAGCAACCGCAATCTATTTTAGCAATATACAAATTGACCTATAGGAAAACGTTCATGGTTCTAATTCACTTCTTATTTTTCCCACACTCTTTATCACATGCATGCAAGATAAACAACCCTCACACCCATGGACCATCTTATTAATACCCCATTATAGCTATGTTTGAAATTAAGAGCTGGGTGATGAAGTCTTACCTTTTTGGATGAAGAATTTGGTATTCTACTTGAATATTTTCAAGCTGTGAGTGATGGTTGAAGATTAATTGGTGGTAATTAGGCCCTCCCTCTAGAACCCTCTCTCTCTCACACTAGAAATATGAGAAATGAGCTTCAAAATGGGCTAAATGGGTGTTTTAACGGAATGGGGTCGGGTTTTAAATTAAGAAAATGGGTGCCCAACACAAGTCTGCGGTCGTATATGCGACCGCATAATGGTTATGCGGTCCGCAAAGTGACAACAGAAATGGCCCTCAGGGGCCTGAACTTACGGCCCAGGCATGCGACCAGTATGCGGTGCGCATACTCGTTCTGCGGTCGCATAATGCACCGCAGAACTCCCTCCGCAAAAATTCAAGAGGGATTATGCGATCGATATGCGGTCCGCATATCGATTATGCGGTCGCATAATCGACCGCAAAACTGACCTCAAGTTAGCCAGACTTACTGCTTCACTCTGCGGCCATTATGTGGCCGCAGAAATGCGTTCTTCTGCGAAACATTTTTCTCTCAGTCCGTAGGGTATTGTTTGATCCAAAAAGTACGAACCGCGGCGAGCTTCTACTAATATAACGCGGGGATCTATCTTAGCACCACGAAACCCCAAGTTTTTGGTTTAAATTTTTACGGGTCCTCACATCCTCCCCCACTTAAGATCATTCGTCCTCGAATGAGGATCAAGGTTTGCTTAACACAGTTTCAGTTGTACCATATAACATCAGCCCCATATTTGCCTAACTTTCTAACTTTCTGAAAATTTCGCCAGAGTTTCCTTTGTATTTAGGCCTATTCACCTGTCAGAGTAACACCAAAATAATTCCTAACAACACATCCAAAACTTGACAAAACATCAGCGTGTATAACAACGTCACTAATCTCATCATTACACGCATTATACTATCAAGAGTGGTATCTGGACATGAGCTGCACATATTTAAATCATAACACACATAAGTACCTTTTAAATCACAATCATTTAACTATACACTCAAGTGGGAACATTTTATTTTCTTAACACTTTTGCCCCTCCATGTGGTCTCCTCGACTTACAGACTTCGCCATAACACATTAACGGAGACAATCTCAACTCCCAGACTTTTCTAACAAGGATAGCAAATAGTTTCTCCTCATAATCCTATTATCCCTTATCTTCACCTTATTAGACATAGACAAATGAAACATCGGGTACATAGAGAACAATAATAGGGAAACATCATACTCATAGTTTAGCCTATTTTCTTTCAAAATTCCATAAGGCCTAATGTGACTTCACATACTTTACCTTTATTAACAATTCACATAGCACCCTCATGCAGAAAATATTGAGAATAACCCATTCACTTTCTTCAACTCTAAATCTCCACGCCGAACACCCAAACTAAACCTTTGGCAACCTCCAGCAATTTCTCTAAGATGTGCTAGCTTGACTATGACCATAAAATTTCCTATCCTATATATTTGATCACGGGATGATGCTTCTTGTTTGACATGCCTGAACCTACAATACTCGATAGATTTGCTACAAATAGGAACAACGAGGTTTGAGATTCGCTGGAAATATTCAAGAATCCATCAACGTGCAGAGCACGACATTTCAGGAGGTTATATCCTAAGAGACATGAAGGTCACTACCAATAGCGCTGACATGGAGATTCGTTGTGGTGACACCATCGGTTCAACAAACGAGTCATAGAGTTTCCTAGTAGGCATAGATAATCTAGGGATCAGGTTTATGATTAGGAGATTTAAATAAATGAGTCATTTTAGACATGTGACATATGGGAGGCATGGTCTAGAGGATAAAGACATTAGTGTCAGTTATTCTTGGAATACTATAAGCCAGGAAAAGGACAACAACAATTGTTTCATTCCATACGTGCCCTGTTTGGCAATAGTAGGCCTCAAAGAGAGATAGCACTTATGTGACACCAGTCGGCTCTTGGAATGTAGGGGAAATCAGTTTAACTCGAAATGAGAATATTCTAGCACCCTGAATATAATATGGGTTTCAAGATACACAAAGTTGTATTACACTCTTAACAGTAACTAGCACAAGGAATCTATGCTACAAGTTTACGAGGATGAAAAGAAGTTGAACACTTATGAGATTATTATCATTCCCACAGCTTAACCTTTGCCAATATTTTATCCTATGTGAGAGGACTAGAGATACGACGAGTTTGTCTTTCAATTCAATATGCTCATCATAAGGCTACTCAACTTTCAATCTCACACAAGTGGAATCATATAACTAGGACATCTTAATGTTGGATGAAATCATGTATTAATTAGAGAGAATGAACACTTTGCCGTGAGCTAGACATGTTTTTGCCATAAAAACTCTCAAGTTGCCATTTCAGGCCAATTCACGGGCAACCACAATACTGGGAACAAGGTGAGTTACTCACTGAGGCATGATCTAGGTGGACATGAAAGTCATACTGAGATGGGTAAACAACAAGACCTCCCTGTGACGAATCTGTGATAAATCTCAAGTTGCTCAGAAACTTTATGCGGATAAGTGGCCCCTTTCAATTGGCATGTACGCACATGATAGGTGCTAAGATATACTCTCATGTTACTAGACAATGAAAATGATTCATGATACTATTCTAAAGGAGTAGAATAATTATTCCAACCATAGAAGTCACATATAGTAGAGAGGAAAACAGTGACTCAAGAAGGATCTCAACACTAGGCTGCTTTCCATTGGATATGATACCGCATAGGTAAATATTATGGTGATGCATATATAGGCACAAATAAGCAGATGTTATCTATTTGAATCAAAAGGTTCTGTACGAAATTCATCAGGTATTGTCCCTTTTTGAGAATTTAGGGAAGTAGTGGGAAGTATTAACCTAGGGCTATAACGCAATTCAAGGAACCCATTATAGGACTCAATTTCTCAAGAGGTTGTAAATATAAGGAATTGTGATAAAGAGGCTTCACGAATACTGTGCCTAGTTCTAAGAGTAGATACAGAGAATGACTCATAAAGTTGTTTCGGTTCTATCCCAACTTCCATAGTAACATAAGAGGTGACATATGACAAAGTGGAACCGGGATCAATAAGAACATACATATCATGAGATCAGACAGTCAATATACCTGTAACCGCATCTGGAAAAGCCTCAAACTTTTGACGTCTCCTCATAGCATAAAACCTGTTGGGCCCTCCCTAGCTCTGAATACCACCCCTAGCTGTTCCACGCCCTGTAGGCGTTATAGTGCCTCTAGCTGGGGGAGGCATTGTGAATGTAGTAGCTACAGAACTGGCTGGCTGTTCCATACCCTTGCCCATGCTTTAGCGAGACAAATAACAATCTCCTTGAAAGTGGCCCATCATACCACACTTGTAGCATACTTTTGTACCATAGTGACACACTCCTGGATAGCATCTCCCACACTTCACACAATGGGGATGAGGTCCGCTGAACTGACTCGTCTCACTGACCTGATATTTACCCTTTTTTCATACATCATAAGCATACCCCTTATCCTTTCTCCAAGCTTCCAATGCGGGATTAACAATTCTAGCACAGATTGCTGTGTGGGCCTTTGGAATTTCCCAAAGATACCACCTCTAATGCGCTGCTGAGCATACTCACAACACGACGCCAAATATTCCTTCCCGCATGACGGACATAACTGGATGGGTGTACCCAACGTAGGGCATTTGTTCTTCTTGTGCCCCCTCTTTCCACAGCCATAACATATTTCAAGGGTCATCCAACATGTTCCCAAGTGTCGCTTCTTGCAAATCACACAATCTGATTCATTAGCACCAACAACCCTCTTTCGTTTCTTAGATTCTCTCACCACACGATCCGATGGTGTGGTGACAGTGGTAGGAATAAGGACACTTCCCTTAGCAACAAGTTCTTCCAACCCCTCCACGACTCGACGCATTCTCCCAACAAACTCTTGTGTAATCTCCCCCAAATTCAATGGAGCGGTCATTCCCTCCTCGTTGTTTTTAACTCGTGGATTACTCATCTGAAAAATATCATGAGACATAACGAGGAAATTAGCTTCCTATCTTGAGCTCTATCGCACGATCTGGAGTATCAAAGAAGTGTGAAATTCCTAAATGTCCAAGTAGCCTCCTCATTATAGATGTGGTTGACAACACATCGATAAGAAGGACTCTACTAGACACGGCTCCGAGACATCCTAGGACACTTTAAAACCTTAGGCTCTGATAAGCAGTGCGGACCGCACAAACATGAGTATGGCCGTACAATCAAAAGTGCGGACAACACAATTTTGAGTGCGGCCACATAGCCCCAGGTTCAGACTACTGGGTCTCTGATCATTTAACAGTGCAAACAGCAAAATTTTGACTGCGGACCGCACAATTTCACTGCGGACCACATATATTTTAGGGTGGTCCGCACAATTCAAGCATACAGATGCCCTAACTTAGAGACTGCAGACCGCACGAAAGTGTGTGCGGCCGCACAAATTAGATTAACACGACATTGCTTTACGATTCATACAAGTTTTGCAAGAATTAGACATGGCCCTAATAATCAAGCATGATTAGCTATTTACCCAGGCCCCAGTTAACAATTATGAAGCTACCCACATGATTTTGAGTAAAGATGACTAACTAATGATATTTTTAGGCATGAAATTAACCCTAGACAAAAGAAGAAAACTAAGAGAAGATGAAACATCTAAATATGAAATAAACATACCAGCGATGGAGGATGCAGGTGAGAATCTAAGAGATGAAATGTTTGAAGTTTGAGAATTAGTGAGGGATGCACTGTGTTTGCTTAGGGCTTGAAGGTTCAGAGAATGTAAAGTGTAAAAAGTTGAGAAAAGCCCTATTTATACTTTGACCCGTCGGGCCCAGAACTTACCTGAGTGCGACCGCACAATTTTGAGTGCGGTCCGCACTCATTACCATTTCCTTCAAATCTGGGAGACCGCACAAAAGTGAGTGCGGCCGTAGAATTTGTGCGGACCGCACAATTTTGTGTGCGGCCGCACTTTGTTAAGGATTTTTGACAGGCCAAACTTCAGAGAGCATGCAATTTTGATCTTCCAGTTGTGCGACCGCACACAGAATTGTACGGTCGCAGAGTGGTTGTGCGGTCCGCATAATGTTGGTGCGGTCCGCACCTTTTGTGACACTTAGCCAATTTTTCTTGCACAATCCATGCAATGCACACCCATTCATGCATACACTTCAAAACCAGTTAGCACAAAACAACTCATATCAAGCAAAGAAGAAAAGAAAAAAGAAAAAGACACATGGATTGCCTCCCAAGAAGCGCCTGATTTAACGTCGCGGCACGACGCAGATTACCAATCATTTGAAATGAAGAATCGCCACAATGTGGCCATCATCAACCTTGCCAAGATAATGTTTAACCCGGTGCCCATTGACTCTAAACACCTCATTATTCTTATTTTTCAAATCTAGAGCACCAAAGGGGGTTACATTCACCACTTCAAAGGGGCCACTCCATTTTGGCTTCAACTTGCCCGGAAACATCCGTAACCAGGAATTGAACAATAGCACAAGATCACCCTCTTTAAATTCCTTGTTGTGGATGTACTTGTCATGGAGGTACTTCATCTTCTCCTTGTAAAGGGACGAGCTTGTGTAGGCCTGATACCGGAATTCATCAAGCTCATTCAATTGTGACACCTTAGATTTGCCGCGACATCCCATTCAAGGTTCAACTTCTTCAAAGCCCACATGGCCTTATGCTCAAGTTCTAACGGAAGATGGCATGCCTTCTCGAACACCAACCGGTATGGAGACATCCCGATCGGTGTTTTGTAGGCCGTTCTATAAGCCCAAAGAGCATCATCAAGTTTTCTTGACCAATCCGTCCAGTTGGCATTGACTGTCTTTGACAAAATACTCTTTATCTCCCGGTTGGAGACTTCAACTTATCCGCTTGCTTGAGGATGGTAGGGGATTGATACTTTGTGAGTGACATCATACTTTGTGAGTAAGGTATCAAAAGCCTTGTTGCAAAAATGTGAACCCCCATCACTAATAATGGCTCTTGGGGTACCAAACCTCGTGAAAATGTTCTTTTTCAAGAATGCCACCATACTCCTTGCTTCATTGTTGGGAAAGCAATGGCCTCAACCCATTTAGATACATAATCCACCGCAACTAGAATGTAGGTGTTTCCACAAGAGCTAACAAACGGACCTATAAAATCAATACCCCACACATCAAAAATATCTATCTCCAAAATGGTGGTGAGAAGCATTTCATTCTTATTTGAGATCCCACCGGTCCTTTGGCATTCATCACACCGCTTGACAAGCTCACTAACATCCCTGTAGAGAGTAGGCCAATAGAATTCACAACTCAAAACTTTTGTCGCCGTTCTTGATCCACCATGGTGACCACCATACGGTGAAGAGTGGCAAGCCTCAAGAATACCCATTTGCTATTCCTACGGCACACATCGTCGGATCACACCATCGGTACATATCCAAAAATGATACGGCTCATCCGAATAATAGTCAAGGCAACCCCGTTTGAGCTTCTTCCTTTAGTTTGAAGAGAACTCATTTGGTACAATGACACTCACAAGATAATTGGCCAAGTCGGCGAACCATGGCATCTCGGTCATAGAAATGGCTAGGAGTTGCTCGTCGGGAAATGAATCATTTATCTCAAGGCCATCATGTGGCCTCCCCTCCTCCTCCAATTGGGACAAGTGGTCCGCCACTTGATTTTCACTACCCTTGCGGTCTTGAATCTATAGATCAAACTCTTGCAATAGAAGCACCCACCACATCAACCTTGCCTTAGAATCCTTCTTACTCATCAAATACCGAAGCATCGTGTGGTTGGTGTGAACAATCACCTTTGTACCCATCAAGTACGGACGAAACTTCTTCATAGCAAAGACAATAGCAAGGAGCTCTTTTTCGGTCACTGTGTAGTTGACTTGGGCGTCATTCATGGTCTTGCTTGCATAATAGACCGGATAGAAGATTTTGTTGATACGTTTCCCCAACACCGCTCCAACCGCCACATCACTTGTGTGGCACATGAGCTCAAAAGGCAAGCTCCAATCCGGGCGGTAATAATAAGAGTAGTAGTCAACTTGAACTTAAGAAACTCGAATGCCTTCATGCAATCTTCATTGAAATGGAACTTGGCATCCTTCTCCAAAAGTTTACACAAAGGGTTCACCACCATAGAAAAATCCTTGATGAATCGGAGATAGAACCCCGCATGACCCAAAAAGCTTCTCACTCCCTTCACGGATGTAGGGGGAGGGAGTTTGGAGATCATTTAAACTTTGGCCTTATCAACCTCAATACCATACTTTGAAATCTTGTGACCGAGGACAATGCCTTCCTCGACCATGAAGTAACATTTCTCCCAATTCAAAACCAAGTTATTTTCCTTACATCTTGCCAATACCTTGTCCACGTTGTTCAAGCAATCATCAAAAGAATTCCCAATGATGGAGAAATCGTCCATGAAGACCTCAAGAATATCTTTCACCATATCGGTAAAAATAGCCATCATACACCGTTGAAAAGTCGTCGGTGCATTACATCACCCAAATGGAATCCTCGAGAATGCAAAGGTACCATATGGACAAGTAAAAGTGGTTTTCTCTTGGTCCTCAGGAGCAATAAGAATCTGATTGTAGCCGGAGTATCCATCTAGGAAGCAATAAAAAGCACGTCTGGCCAACCTATCCAACATTTGATCAAGAAATGGAAGCAGAAAATAATCTTTCCAAGTGACTTTGTTGATCTTCCTATAGTCCATGCACACTCTCCACTCGGTGACAGTTTTTGTGGGGATCAATTCATTCTTGTCATTAGTTATCACAGTCATGCCTCCTTTCTTTGGGACACATTACACCGGAGAAGTCCATGAGCTATCGGAAATAGGGTAAACAACCCTGGCATCCAATCACTTTATGATCTCCTTCTTCACTACCTATTGAATTGCTTTATTCAATCTTCTTTGATACTCCATGAAGGGTTTGGCATCCTCCTCCAAAATAATCTTGTGCATACAAAAGGCGGGGCTTATACCCCGAATATCCGCCAATGTCCAACCTATCGCTTTCTTCCTCTTTTGGAGTATCGCCAAAGTAGAATCTACCTGCACGTTAGTCAAGCAAGAGGAAATAATAACATGTAAAGTGGAACAAGGGCCAAGAAACTCATACCTGAGATGTGAAGGCAAAGGCTTTAACTCCAAAGTAGGAGGCTCCTCGATTGAGGGATTTGTTGGAGGAGTCTTCCGGTTCTCAAGATCTAAGGATAATTTTCAGGGTTTATAAGTATATGACCCCATTCCTTGCAAAGTATTGACACATTCCACAAAACCTTCTTTCTCATCATCATCATGATTGAGCAACACAGCTTCCAAGGTATCCTCACATTCACAGCACTAGCATCATCAATAATTAATTTGGTCACTAAATCCACGAATGAACAAACTTCGTTGCTATTTGGTTGCCTCATCGATTTGCACACATGGAAAACCACCTTTTCGTCACCTACCCGGAAAGTGATCTCACTGGCTTCCACATCAATAAGAGCCTTCCCCGTAGCAAGGAAAGGTCTACCTAAGATAATAGGTACCTCATAGTCAACCTCACAATCAAGGATCACAAAGTCCGCTAGAAGGATGAACTTATCAGCACGGACTAACACATCATCAATAATTCCCAATGGACTCTTCATAGTCCGATCCGCCATTTGTAACCTCATAGATATGGGTCTTGGTTGCCCAATTCCTAAAGTTTTGAACACAGAGTAGGGCATCAAGTTGATACTTGCCCCCAAATCACATAAAGCTTGGGCAAAGTCGCGCTCCCAATAGTGCAAGGGATTGTGAAAGCACCCGGATATTCCAATTTAGGATCCATTGAGTGCATAATAGCACTCACTTAATGTGTCATCTTAATAGTTTCACAATTCATCGACCTCTACTTGGTGACCAAGTCCTTCATGAACTTTGCATAACCCGACATTTGTTCCAACGCCTCAACCAATGGTACATTGATAGACAAACTCTTCATCATGTTAATAAACTTTTTGAATTGGTTCTCACTATTTTGCTTTACAAGCCTTTGAGGGTATGGAGGGGGAGGCGTTGGCATTGGTGCCTTAGCCTTTAGCACTACCAGTCCCGGTATGTCAATCATGTGCTTCCTAGACGGGTTCACCTCTTCTTGCGTCTCCTCCGCATTTTCTTCAATATCAATTCTCACTTCGTCATTAGCTTGAACCACATTGCTTGGAATTTTATCTTCTTGAACTACAACATCATCATCCACAATTCTTCTTTGATTTGAGATGGTTGCATCTCCACCTTTTCCACTTCTCGTAATCACGGCCATAGTATGTCCCATATTATTCCCCCCCTTTGGGTTCACCACCGTATCACTTGGTAGTGCCCCCTTAGGATGAGTGTTCAATGCTTGTGAGATTTGGCCAAGTTGAACCTCCAAATTGCAGATTGAAGTGTTGTGGGAGGATAATTGAGCATCAGAGTTAGCATTTTTCTCCATCATTTGTTTGAATATATTTTCAATCCGTCCCATCTCATTGTTAGAAGAGCTCGGGTCGGGCCTTGAGAAGGATAGGGGTGGATTTCTCGGTTGTTGGAATATCGGGGGTATTTGAAAACCCGACCCCCGGTTGTTGTTGTTGTTCCACCCTCCTTGATTACCTCCCCAATTACTTTGATTGTTGCCACCCCAATTGCCTTGGTTTACTTGATTAATCCAATTGCTTTTATTGTTGTTGCCACCACTCCAATTGCCTTGGTGGCCTTGGTTGTTCCAATTTTCTTGATTTCCTTGTGATCTCCATTGTTGTTGATTTTGAGCATTGTTTCTTTGACCTTGATAATTGTTGACGTATTGCACTTCTTCTTCTAGCTCATTATACGAATCACCTTGGTCATACCCACTATCATCTTGCATGAATTGTTCAAGACGGCTTTGCCCTTGTTGACCTTTTTGACGTCTCTTGTTCATCATCATATTTACACCTTCCATCGCATTCACTTGTTTCGGCCCTTGAATTTGTTGTAGCTAAGCTTTGGCCAATTGGTTCATTATGGTTGTTAACTCTGCGATATCTTTCCCATGATCATGTAGTTCCTTGTGTAGGTGAATGACATTGGGATCACCTTGCAGAACATTGGCCCTACTTTTCCATGCCGATGAGGTATCCGCCATCTTATCCAAAATTTTACAAGCTTCGGCATAAGGTGTGTTCATAAAGTTCCCGCCGATGAGTTGATTTACCACACATTGATTTGTTGTGTTGATCCCTCTGTAGAAGGTTTGATGGATCATGGCCTCGGTCATATCATTATTTGGGCACTCTTTAACTATGGTACGATATCTTTCCCAAATCTCATGCAATGGCTCATTGGGCTCTTGCTTGAATGCTAGAATTTCATCCCGTAGTGCAGTCATGTGTCCCGAAGAGAAGAATTTGGCAATGAATTTTTCGACCAACTCATCCCATGTATGGATGGAATGATTGGGCAATCTCTCTAGCCAGTCCAATACTTTTCCCCGTAAAGAGAAAGGAAATAGCCTCAACCTCAGCGCGTCCTCAGAAATATTGGTTTGCTTGCTCCCCCAACAAGTATCGACGAACCCCTTGAGATGCTTGTAAGCATTTTGATTTGGAACCCCGGTGAAGAATCCCCATTGCTCAAGTAGTGTAAGCATCACGTTGGTGATTTGAAAGTTGCCCGCCTTAATGCAGGCCAGGACTATAGCACTTGTATAACCCTCGTTGGGCAACATCCGGTGCGCTGTCGCTCATGGTGGAGGTGGGGGAGGGACGAGTTCGGCCTCGCCTATTTGCTTGAGGTTCGGGAAGAACCTCATCTCCTTGATCATCGTCACCTTCCTCCCCCAATGGCAAATTACTAATGGGCTCGTTGTTGAGAGCCATTATCGTACCTATAAGCAATTCAAAAACAAAATTAGTGACTCGGAAGAAAAAGAAAATAAATCACACAAAAACTTAGATCTATAGCTAAATCCGTTTAACTCCCCAGCAACGGCGCCAAAAATTGATGTCGCCCAAACTCATACCACAAATATAGGTAGTGAGGCGATCGAAGCAATAATAAAATCCAACGCAAGTCAGGGTCGAATCCTCAGGGAGTTAGAATTGGGATTAGGTATATATTTAGTGTAATTATACAATACGCCTTAGATTACACTTTCACATTCTTGTTTGTTGTTTATACTTCTACTTTAAACTTTTGATTGCAATTATAAAACTAGAAGACAATATTTTTGGTTTGGTTGTTTTTCAAATGATAAAAGATCTAGGGTCATGACTTCCACCTAGGTGGTTATCTAATGGGTTGAAAACTCTAGGACAGGCCTGATTGGTCGGGGTTGTAATATAGCAATCACACGCAATTACCCACTCTATATCTCTCGGTAGTTTGAGTGGTTTTGCCAAATTTGACTTTCTTAATTCCAAATGGGTATTGCACAAAACAAGTGATAACTGCTCAAGTCGGGTCTTACTATCTCTAGATTCAACCCTTTAATTGGGGCTATCAATTTTTTGAGTTCACCTCAATTTCTTGTTAGCCAAGTTTTCCTAGACTTAGTCTCTCTTTCTCAAGTAGAGACTAAGTCAATTAGGCATGAATCAATGTTTGCAACCATTAATTCTTGAATTCAAGCAAGAACTAGGATAAATATCACTAACCCAATCGCAAACAAGTCCTAAATCAAACACCCATTAAGTACCCACACTAGGGTTGGGCCACAACCCTAACTAGAAATTTAGCTACTCATAAAAAATAAAAAAATACAAGAAGAAATTAAGATGAAATGCATAATAATTGATTAGGGAAAGAAAATCTAATATTTAGAAGCTAATCTAGTACAATATTACTCAAAACAGTAAAGGAAAACGGCTCAGGTGCTCTCCCCAGACAAAACTTGCCCTAAAAATGACAAAAAAATTTATTTATACTAAGCTGAAAAAATCTAACAAAAATGCTCCTGCGGAGGTTGTGCGGTCGCACAATTATGTGTGCGGTCCGCACAACGAGACTTGACTTGATAGGTTCCAGTTCTGCGGCCGCACAATTCTGGATTGCGGCCGTACTCCTTCAACTACTGCGAACCACACATTTGTGAGTGCGGTCGCACTCTTGCTTCTGCGGCCGCACAATTATAGTGCGGTCCGCACTCTTTGATCTTAAGCTCTGGTTGTGTGAGACTTCTGTGGACCGCATAAAAATGAGTGCGGTCGCGCTCTTGATTATGCGGCCGCACAAAAATGGTGCGGTCCGCATTTCTTCTTGAACTTGAAATCCCATCTCTCTGATCTGACTTCTGCGGGCCGCATAATATTGAGTGCGGCCGCACCTGTCATTTTGCGGCTGCACAATTATGGTGCGGTCCGCACTCCTTCAACTTGCCTAAAACCAGCTCTCTGAATCTCCTCTTATGCGGCCGCACAATATTTGTGTGGTCCGCATACTCTAAGGAAAAACGGACATGGCTCTTTCTTTGTTTTGCGGCTGCACATACTATTGTGCGGTCCGCGCTGTGGGCCTTTTGCCTTGTTTTGGTCCTAGTCCACTTTTGACTCCTTTATGAGTTGGTTTTGACTTCTTTGGCTCGTTTCCCAATGTTCTTGTACGAAAGCACATTTTATTAGTTTTCGAGAATACCTTTAAGCATTTTTTAGCTAAAACGCAAGTAAAAGAGAGCAAATAAATGGTCAAAATCCCTACTTATCATATCCCATCGATCCACAAATTTTGATGTCAATTGAAGGTCGCCAATCGAATTCAGGAAAATATCATGTATATATAAACACACTAAAAAATAAAAATAATCAAAGATTTCATGACCCCGGAATGCCAATAGATGATATTATTTACGGTGAGTATTGCTCACAAGACGTATCCCATGGATCCACCAATTTTTAGGCCAATCGAAGTCCGTTAACTAAATTGAGAAAAATCATCATGCATTTAACACACAAAAATTAAAATAATTATTAATTCTTTTTTCACGGCCGCGAAATGCTAAAAATTAAGTTAGTCATAGTGAGTATCACTCACAAGACCGTATCCCATGGATTCACCAACTATTAGGCCAAGAAGAGCCTGTCAGCCAAATTCAGAAAAGTTATCAAGTATATAAACACACACAAAAAATAAAAAAAATCATTAGTTCCTATTTCATGACTAATGAAATACTAAAAATAAAGTTAATCATGATTAGTATTGCTCACAAGGTTGTTTCCATGGATCCACCAATTTTTAGGCCAATCAGAGTCCGTCAATCAAATTTAGGAAAATCACCATACATATAAACACACTAAATAATGAAAACAATCATTCATTCCTCTTTCATAATCCAAAAATGCCAAAAAATGATATTAGTTATGGCGAAGCAATAAGTATTAGTCACTAGGCTGATTTCGATGGACCCACCAAATTTCAAGTTAATCAGAAACGAGTTTTGAACCACTTATACGCTCTTTCCCTTTGTTACCTTACAAGGCTACTTTTGACGACAAAAGTCACCATGCCCGCGTGTAATTTAGACAATATATATTTAGGATATATAAATCAACAAATTGAAGTATGAAAAAAAAAACATTTTCAACAAGCTTTGAATTACCCTACTTACAATTTCCTCCCCTTCTCAGCCGTCCGAATAAAATACGATATGACTAAGTTGTTAATGTGACTAAGTTGAATCCAGCCTTACACGCTTTAAATGTACACACAACATTAATCAATCAGTACACTGAACTATACGAACTAGTTTGCATAAGAAGAGCTAAAAATTTAATTTTATAGGTTATGAGTTTTAGAACAATGATTTTAAATATTAATTTTAAATTTAATATTTATATATATTTAATAAATTTTTTAATACAAATACACTATGTGATCGAATTCGTAGCTCGACTTTTGCCGCCTTCACTGCTAGTAGGGGTACTTATCGGGCGGATCGGGCGGACAGTTACGCTTAACGGTTCGACTTAACGATTATCGGATTATAAATGTAGTAATCCGCTAGCCATCCAATAAGACAACGAGCGAATTGGTATCGGATTAACAATTATTGGACGGCTTATCGGTTAAATCAAATAGAAAATTTTTGAACAATCATTCAATCAATACCAAACAATTTCAAATCAATACCAAATTTTTAATACCATCTAAGATCTAACCAAACGGTATTTTTTAAATGAATAGTCTTCAAGACTACTCATACTGTCATACACGTATTAACCAAATTTTTAATACCATCAAGTCTACTCATACGGACATACACGTATTAATCATTGAGATTTTGATTTTTCGACTTCTCAGTTCTCAGTTCAAGAGAGAGACAAGACTGACGATTTTTTCGCCTCTGGTGGCTGCAGACAATTGAGAATTAGAAAATAAAAATTAGGGATTTAGCCATTTATGGTTTCAATAGTACTTTGTATATATATGAGTAAAAGTATAAATATAAAAATTCTTAATGGGTTAACGATTTACCCGATAAGAAAATTGAATAATCCGCCCCCAAATCATTAAGTCGTTAATTATAAAATCTCAATTCGTTCATCATCCATTACTCTGATAATACGATACCAATAAACCATCGGTTCGATTCTGCTAACGATTTCGAATCAGATTTGAACCGTCCTAAATGCTAGTTTGTACTGGACTGGATCTCAACCCCGTCGGTGGACGCATCACTTGCTTCACTGTCTTGTACACCTGGCTACATAATACCATCACATTCCAGCTGGATTTGTTGGGTCCCACCTTTTTAATACCATAAGGGAAGTCATTCCATCACCATGCTTTTTATTTCATGTGATCAATTAAGCAAATTGCCCTCGTATTTTCTGATATTGCGAATTCGCCCTCCATCTCCCTTTTTGTTTTTATTAACTTGGAAAAGTTTGTCTTCGTAAGGTAGAAATAAGATCTGCATCACATTATCTTAAATATATTATTATTGTTGTAGACTATATTCTCGTTGTTAAATAATTTTCCTATTATATAAGATGATTGGGAAAGGATAAGGGTAGCGGAAATAAAATTCACACTCATCGTGTGAAAGTTTTTTTTATTGATATTAACAAATTATAATAATATTCCTTGGGGTATGACTTTTTCTTGAACCCTACGTGAATGTAATATGTTTCGCACCGAACTACTCTTTTTATTGAACAATAAGTCTTTGTAGAGATTACAAATTCAAATTCAATCAAAATGTGTACTTTCGTGCAACTTATATATGAATTTTTTTTCTTATTAGTATATAGTTATATAATGTTAGATAATGTTAATTTTTAATTTAATTTTTGGCAAAGGGCCAAATATATCCATGTACTTTCGAAAATGATCTAAGAATATCCCTCGTTATACTATTGGGTCATCTATACCCCTCCCGTCATACTTTGGAACAAATATACTCTTATTTTGGATGGAGTGCCACGTGGCAGCACCAGATGAAAACGACCCATTTCTTTTTTCTACCCGATCCGTTTTAAAAAACCCACCACCCGACTCGTTTTAAAATTCAGTTTTTTCAGTTTTTTTAAAGCATATATTTTGTAAAAACTGAAAAAAAAAATACAAAATATATATTTTTAAGTTTTTCAGTTTTTTTTAAAGTATTGTTTTTGTAAAAACCGAAAAAAAATATTTTTTGTAAAAACTGAAATATATATATTTTGTAAAAACTAAAAAAAAAGGAAATTTGCAAAATATATATTTTTAAGTTTTTTCAGTTTTTTTAAAGTATTTATTTTTGTAAAAACTGGAAAAAAATATTTTTTGTAAAAACTGAAAAAAAAACCGAAAAATATATATTTTGTAAAAACTGAAAAAAAAAAAAAAAGAAATTTGCAAAATATAAATTTTTCAGTTTTTTCAGTTTTTTAAAGTATTTTTTTTATAAAAACTGAAGAAAAAAAAAGATTTTAAAAAATATTTTCTTTTTTTTTAAACTAATGCATATGTAGTCCACTGCTTTAGGAGAGTTTTTTTTTTCAGTTTTTACAATTTTTTTTTTCAGTTTTTACAAAAACAATACTTTAAAAAATTTGAAAAAACTTAAAAATATATATTTTGCAAATTCTTTTTTTTCAATTTTTATAAAAAAAAATCCAGTTTATACAAAATTTATGCTTTAAAAAAACTGAAAAAAATGAATTTTAAAACAGGTCGGGTGGTGGACTTTTTAAAATAGATCGGGTAAAAAAAAGAAATTAGAAAAACTGAATTTTAAAACAGGCCGGGTGGTGGATTTTTTAAAATAGATCGGGTAAAAAAAGAAATTGGTTGTTTTCATATGGTGATGCCACGTGGCACTCCATCCAAAATAAGGGTATATTTATTTCAAAGTATGACATGGGGTATAGATGATTCAATAGTATAACGAAGGGTATTTTTAAATTATTTTCGACAGTACAGTGATATATTTGATTCTTTGCCGTTTAATTTTCTTACACCTATAAATCATAATGGATTAGTATGATTAATCTAGATTCACGATACTGCTAAGGGTCATTTTAGATGAATCATTTCCTATCAAGAATTTCTTCAGTACTTTCATTAGTGGGTACCATCAATAATTTTTTATTTCTAAAATTCGAATCCAAGATCACTACCGATTAAAATTGGTGTAGTCCCACGAGTGAAATCCGGAGAAAGTAAAATCCACGCATATCTTACTCCCACGTTACCGTTAAAATTGATTCAAATCTAAAATAAAAAAGGCTTAAATCTACCAAAATCAAACCAATAAGAAAAAACAAAAATCAGACAGTAATACCCCACTTCAATGCCAAACTCTGTAAATTAAAAACTTCATCTTTTCCTCTGTCCTCAACTCCTCACTTCACACTTCAGATCTACTTTACCTCAAACTCCATTTCCTTTATTATACAAACCACTCCTCTTCACACACACACACACAGTATTCTCTCTCTTTCTTTTCTTTAACAATAATGCAGCTCCGGTCAGCCGCCGCCGTGGTTGCGGTGGTTCTTTCGGTAGCTCTTTTGCTTTTACCTAATGCAACTGAAGCTCACAACATTACAAAGATTCTTGCAAAATACCCACAATTCTCAACTTTCAACCATTACTTAACCGAAACCCATCTCGCCGCCGAGATTAACAACCGCGAAACCATCACCGTCTGCGCCGTCGATAACGCCGGCATGGCGGAGCTACTCTCGAAACACCTCTCAATCTACACCATAAAAAACGTTATTTCACTTCACGTCCTTTTAGATTACTTCGGTGCTAAGAAACTCCACCAAATAACCAACGGTACTGCTTTAGCCGCCACTATGTTTCAAGCCACCGGTTCAGCTCCCGGTTCGACCGGGTTCGTCAATATAACTGATCTCAAAGGCGGTAAAGTCGGGTTCGGCCCGGCTGAAAACCACGGTAATCTTCCGGCGACATTCGTCAAAGCCGTTGAAGAAATACCGTATAATATATCCGTTATTCAGATCAGTACAATGTTGCCGTCGGCTGCAGCGGAAGCTCCAACACCGGAACCGAGTCAAATGAATATTACTTCATTAATGTCGGCTCATGGCTGTAAAGTATTTGCTGAAACTTTATTGTCTTCACCAGCTGAGAAGACATTTGACGACAATGTTGACGGCGGATTAACGGTATTTTGCCCTGGAGATGACGCGATGAAGAATTTTGCTCCGAAATTTAAGAAACTGACGGCGGAAGGGAAGCAGTCTTTGCTTGAGTATCACGGAGTGCCGGTTTATCAATCTATGGACAGCTTGAAATCCAACAATGGCGTGATGAACACGTTAGCTACTGACGGATCTAAGAAATACGATTTCGTTGTGCAAAATGACGGTAACGTTGTGACTTTGAAGACGAAGATTGTGACGGCGAAGATTACCGGAACTCTCATTGATGAACAGCCGTTGGCTATTTTTACTATTAATAAGGTTTTGATGCCGAAAGAATTGTTTAAGACTGCACCTGCTGATACCCCGGCGCCGGCACCGGCACCGGAAGCTGATGCACCGTCGCCTAAAGGATCTAAGAAGAAGAAAAAACATAAGGCGTCGCCGGCGGCTGATGCTCCGGCGGATTCACCGGCGGATGGTCCTAGTGACGACGTTGCGGATTCGACGGCGGATGATAACGGCGCGTTTAGTTACAGTGTCGGTGGACCGGTGGTTGCCGGCGTTTTGAGTATGTGGTTTTTCTTTGTATTGTTGTAAGCTTTATTTTTGTTAGTGTTTTTTTTTTTTTTAATTTCTTTTTTGAAGATTAAAGGGGCTATTACTGTTAAATAAGTGGAGTAATTAAGTATTGCAAATGTGGCCGTAATTTGTACTTTGTATTAGGTTTAGGATGGCTAGTAGGTTTTGTGAGTGTCTTTTATTTTTTCCCTTTTCTTTTAAAACTTTCTTTTTATTGTTTGCTTATTTTGGTTTTTGTTGTTTTTTAGTATTATATTTGTTTATTAATTTATGAGTGGGTTTTTTGATATTGAGTTGTGAGTTGTGATCCATTAATTATGTCAGACTCGTTACATGTTTCAGCTCTGCCATTTTTGCCGTCCATTTTAAATTTTCCATTTTTTAGTCTAATGATTTGGTATGTGAATTTACTCGTTTGATTAATTGGGTGATTTGCAAGAATGGTGGAAGAATCTGATCTTCATTTTTGGACCCTTTTTGCCCTATGAGCAACACTTTGACTTTTCACCTTAAAAGTTTACCTACGAAGCAAGTGGGGGCAAGTGGGGGTTAAACAATTGACACTATTCATTTTCAAGGTTATTGAGGGTAATTTCTTGTGATTAATTTTAGAGCCAAATTGGCCAATTATGAAGTAAAGAGAAGTTTTTTATCGCAAGACTAAAACGCGAAACATTCCTATCTGATTAAAGTATAGTGAAGGGATCTCAATCATTGCTCATTAATTTGATTAGTTTGAATTTGTGTCTAGTAGATACAGTATGAAGTAAAGTGCTGCCTATTGAGCATAAGTTTTATATTATTTGGACTCAAACTCGAAATAATAAAAGGATCATAACGTTACACAGTATTCATGTGGTGTCTTACACTTTGTTCCATTAATCCAAAAGGTGAAAAAATTGTGTTCTATTTTTGGCTATGTGGTGGACAACTGGAGTGGTAGATAGCTTAGGCTCCGTTGCCTGTGACTTTGTGACAACTGACAAATTTCAGTGGTCCAATTTTGAAAATTGTGGTGATTCCTCAATGCCCTTTTGAATCAAGGTGTTGTCGATAGGTACGGTATCATATTTAGATATTTCGGTTCGATTTTTTCGTTATTTGATTTCGTAAAATATTATATCAATACCTTACCTAATTAAATTCGGTATAGTTTGATTTTTCTCCTTTCGGTTTCGGTTTATTCAGTTCGATAACTTCGGTTTATTCGGTTTGAATACTAACTAGTGCATAGAGTCGTAAACAGTAATATTCTTAATTAAAGTACTCAAAAGTATAAACCAAAAAACGTTTGTTGACAAAAGTTTTGTCCAAAACTAACATATACAAGCCTAGAGAGAGAAAAGTTAGACAAATGTCTTGTTGGTTGCTTAGAGTTAATTGATGAACTTAGGAATAAAAGAAAGTAAAATTTTAGATTTCTTATACTTATGTTATAATTAATAAAATGTGTATTGTGTAATATAATATATATATATATATATATTTCGGTATTTTATTTTAAAATATCAGATACCATACCTAATACCAATTTTTTTTAAAAACTTAAACCAAATACCATACTGAATACCAAAATATCGAATATCGAATACCAAAATTTTTGATTTCGGTACGGTAATTCGGTATTTACCAGATTATGCACAACCTTGCTTTGAATGAGACAACCAGAGGGATTTGCATCTATACCCAGTTTTTGGGTCACATTTTAACTTATACACGCTTTGCAAAAATAATTGCAAGCGTACCCACTTTTCGGGTACCTTCAGGCATACGGGCCTGGAGTAGCAAAAATTTATATCTAAAGTTTGAACGTCAGAATTTTTTGTCTAAAGTGTAGCCTTATCAAAGCATAATTTCAGATATTTTTGCCTGAAGTTTGGCCTGACTTGCAAAGGAAATCACGCAAATTTCAGTTCATAGTGCAAGGGAAAACTTCAGTTTCCCCTCACTTCATAATGCAAACTTCAGACAAATTAGTCTGAAGTTCTTCAAATTGTAGTGCAAATTTCAGGAACTTCAGTTAATAGTGCAAGGGCAAACTTCAGTTACCCCTCACTTCATAGTGCAAACTTCAGACAAATTAGTCTGAAGTTCTTCAATTTGTAGTGCAAACTTCAGAACAAATTAACTTTTCAGCGTAACTAAGAGCTGGTGTAACTTTAGTTCATAGTGCAAGGGCAAACTTTAGTTTTCCCTCACTTCATAGTGCAAACTTCAGACAAATTAGTCTGAAGTTCTTCAATTTGTAGTGCAAACTTCAGAACAAATTAACTTTTCAGCGTAACTAAGAGCTGGTGTAACTTTAGTTCATAGTGCAAGGGCAAACTTTAGTTTTCCCTCACTTCATAGTGCAAACTTCAGATAAATTAGTCTGAAGTTCTTCAATTTGTAGTGCAAACTTCAGGAACTTCAGTTCATAGTGCAAGGGAAAACTTCAGTTTCCCCTCACTCACTTTATAGTGCAAACTTCAGACAAATTAGTCTGAAGTTTTTTAATTTGTAGTGCAAACTTCAGGAACATCAGTTCATGGTGCAAGGGCAAACTTCAGTCTCCCCTCACATCATAGTGCAAACTTCAGACAAATTAGTCTGAAATTCTTCAATTTGTAGTTCAAACTTCAGGACAAATTAATTTTTCAGTGTAACTAAGAGCTGGTTTGGCATCACATCGGGATTTACCTCATTGGGAATTCTTCATGTTCTTCATACTGGATTTGAAACTTCTGCATATTCAGTATGAGATAAACACATAACAAAATGAACTAGAGAGTATATGTTGCGTCCTCGATGCATTTGGATTTGTATCTCGAGCTTGCAAAATAAAGGATTGTAAAATTTGCAGAAGCCCACATTTTACCTTCTGTTGACAGAGTTTCTGAATTCAAATAGAGAACAATAACAATACTCTGTTTTGTTATTTTATGACAATATTTGATCAAATATAGGTTAAGTTGTTAATTTGACTTCATGTTTTATTAGTGAATATATTAAAGTAGTTGTTGAAAGGTTAATTTGATAGACAAGAAGAGGAGAAAGAAATGAGTGCATAGGTTAAGAGGAAGAAGAAGAGGCATTTGAAATTGTTAAAATTAGGGTATAAATTAAATAATTTTAAAAATATAGGTATAAGTTAAATGGGGACGACCAAATAGGGCGCCCCGTGCAATTTTTACGTTCGCCTCAAAATAGCTTTATCTATCTCACCAGTCTCTGCCGATAGAATCGCGGCTTATTTAATCGCCAATGACACGTTAAAGAAATAACTTACTTTTATCCAGTAACAAAGCCATTAACTTTTTTTTGTTCTTTTCTCCGTGATATATAGCCTGTTTGGCCAAGTTTCTCAAGAGGCCAAAAGCACTTTTTTTTTTCTTCTCAAAAACACTTTATTTTTCTAACTTGAGGTGTTTGGCCAACCTTTTTGGGGAAAAAAGTGCTCTTGGGAAGAAGCAGAAGTAGTTTCTGAGAAGCAGAAAAAAATAGTTTCTTTCCAAAAGCATAAGCAGAAGCGGTTTTGATTTTTCTTCTTACTAAAAATATCCTTAACAAAATATAGTATATACCAAAATAACTGTTAAACCTAATACTTAAGATATTAATGTATAAATATCTTATTATTTTTAGGATAACTTTCTAATATATAGTGACTTTAGGGGTGCATGCTTTTATATTTGTTGAATGATTTTTAATATATTTAACTTATATTAAAAGAATTAAGTACTTTTAAATTTATTTTCATATTTTACTTAAATAAAATAAAAAGATTTAATTATTGCATGTAATAATAAATTTTTAAGATTATTTATTTACTTATAATATTAACTATTAAGTAAATTTATTCATGTCTTTATTCGTAGTTTGATACTTAAAAGCACTTTCTGAAAAGTTTGGCCAAACACAAATTATTGCTCAAAAGTGTTTTTCAGAGTGATTAGCCAAACACAAATTGCTTCTCTTCAAAAAGTATTTTTGAAAAAAGCACTTCTCAAAATAAGATGATTTCTCCAGTTTGGCTAAACAGGCTAATAGTTTGAACTTATGTGATTTAATTAGAATTGATAATGGAGTTTTAAAAAAAACATTACTTAACAATTTGGGTACATGACGTCCACCCATTTTAAGCTGGAATTTCGTTTATGACAAGGGCAAATATGCTGGAGCTTCGTTTATGGCAAGGGCAAATAAGAAATGATTTGTTAAATGTAAAAGTATGAATGGAGCAAAACGAAAGGCATCTAAAGGTTGAACAATTCCAAATAGTGCATGGGCATATTTGGGTAAAAATAGCATGAGATAGTCAGTTTTTGAATTGGTAATTGAAAAATAGTCAGCGTTTGTATGTCATTAAAAAATAGCCATTATTTTACTGAAACACGAAAAGTTCGAGCATAATATGCAAATTATGGAGCTTCTGCGTATAAACATCCAGCATATTATGTTGAGACTCCAGCATGAGAAGTTCCAGCATAATATGCGAGATTATGGAGTTCCTTCATATAAACTTCAAACATATTATGATGAAACTCCAATACATTATAAAATTCCAGCATATTATGCTGAAAGCTCGTATGTAAAGAATTCGAACTTTAACATATTATGCTGGAATATTTTCGGATTTTTAAGAGTATTTTTTATCAGATTTTATCTTTACATAAAAAGTGACTTTTTTTCCCCATATTTGCACCTTTTCGGGCTTTTCCCTTTGTAATATTATGTAACTGAGAACAAGAGCATAAAGCTTCTTCTTCTGACTCATATCCTCTACGTAGCTCCTGCTACATGGCTAAAACACCAGAAATTGCGTTGCTCTTTTTATCTTTGCCTTCGCAAACAGGCAAAGGACACCACTAGCTTTTTCCTTCCAGCAAATTATGCCTTATTCCACAACGTACAACGGTACAAGTCCCAAATCTAGTGTGACTTATCATGTTTCACTTATCATGTTTCTCTTATCAAGTCCCAAATCTAGCTTTGTGTCACATATCATGTTTCTCCATTTATAAAAAGGCCCAAACAACAACTCAGTGAAATCCCACAAGTGGGGTATGGGGAAGATAGTGCGTACGCAGACCTTACCTACGAAGGTAGAGGCTATTTCAGGTACACCCTCGGCCCAAGAAAGATGAAAAGAAATGTAGACACAAGCAATAACAACAAAGGGAAACAGTAGCAACAAGTGTATAACAACAACAACAACAACAATCCACTATAATCCCACTAGTGGGGTTTGGGGAGGGTAGTGTGTACGCAAACCTTACCCCTACCCTGGGACAGAGAGGCTGTTTCCGATAGACTTTCGGTTCCCTCCCTTCAAGAACTCCCCACCTTGCTCTTGGGGTGACTCGAACTCACAACCTCTTGGTTGGAAGTGAAGGGTGCTTACCACTAGAGCAACCCACTCTTGTTTTCACTGGCATAAAAATCTATGAAAGGACTATAAGACTACTAGAAAATATAGGACTTAAAGTAGATATTAGCATGGCCAACGTATTTCAAACTAATTGGTGTCGTCCATATAGATCTTTTTCTTCCGTGCAACGTGTAGATAATATGACACAAAGATAAGTTGGAAATTACAGATTATTACTGCATATAGGAAATCAAAACAATTGCTATAAAAAAAATATTAACTTATGAATAAGATCAAAATAGTTACAGAAGAATTCAAGTACCAATATATCCTTCCTTCAGAGATGAATTGCAGAGCTTTCCTGGGTCCAGACCATCCTTGTTGAAATACAGGAAACTCGTACTACCATCAAAAAATGATGTTATCGGCACAGGAGTAAACCCAGGGTAACCACTTTCTGCCTTTGCCAAGCATAAATCTTTGGTGTACTTGAAAATGCCATGTTTCTGAACAAAAGGTTGAGCTGCATACTCTTCAAGCGGCATCCACTACAAGACAGTAGTACCATGTTAAGAAAGTATCGGTGTTTTTAAAAGCAAAAAGCGTACAAAAAAAACGACAAGGTCCACGGGATTTGATGTGAAAAGCACGAAGTGAAGTGCACACTTCTTTGAAATGAAGCTCAAAATTTATGGAAAAACAAACAAATACCAAACAATTTTAGGACTATAATAATTAAACTACAGTTAGAATAACTAATTTCAGTATTCACTACTACAATATGCTGATATTAGTCCAACTCCTCAAAGCTGAGAGTCAAAGTACTGACTGCTTCACTTTGTGCTCATCGTTTCACCCATGAAGCGATAACCTCTTGCCTTGCATCGTTTCATCGCTTAAAGCGATGAAGTGATGGCTTTTAATAACACTGGCGAATATTGTTACAAATTTGTACAATTGAACTTGACAAACCTGTGCTGCCTCAATTTCTAAATCTTGCTTTTGAATGTCAAATGATAAAGGGTGCATCATGCAAATGAAGAATAAGTCTGACTTGCCAAACAACGCCTTGTGTGTTTGCCTGTTGATAAGAATGTTATTGCTGCAGAAATCCAGACATTGGGCAAAATTTTCTAGGTTTTGAATATGAGAAGAAAGTTTTACACAAACAGTACCCCAGTCGCTCAAAATGCTACTTCCCCGTTTAAATAACTTTTCCTCCTTTGTCAACTGTTGAATTTAATCAGCAAGAAATTCCAAAAGACATATCGCGGGAAACTAATCTTTTATCTAATATAAGCAAAATGTCTACTTCATTTCAAATCGAATGTCCTCCTTCATACTGTGATATTCAAATTAACATGGCACAAGTTCCCTACCTGAATGCAAGCACTTCAAGAAATTCAGTATCAATCTGCAATAAATGAAACACAGCAAATCTTAGAGAAGCAATACCAGTCAAATTTTCAGTAGAAAATGACACATTATGTAGCTTCCAATATTCAATAAACTTACTCCTGTTTCTTCCTTTACTTCCCTTATTGCACCTTCAAATATATCCTCACCCTGCAGAATAAAAGCTCAACATACAGTTTAGAGGGCGTACGACTAACTTTTGCTGCTGAATTTAACTCCAGCTAATGTTCATACCTCCTCAACAATGCCAGTAGGGATCTTCCATACTGCAGTTCCCTTTAATTTGCCGCTATTTTCTTGGACAACAAGCAACTAAAATCAAAAGATTTCCCAAACTTAGACTGGAAAATTGTGAATCCTACCAAGATGCTCAAGCATATAGTGGTTGATCCAAAAGAAATATTTCTAATGATCAAAATATGTTTCCTTCATTGCAAACTTAATGTGCAATTACACTATTTACACACAGAGGTCTTTGATACATCAGTAAATCTACCAGTACGTAGCAAGTGCAAGTGAAAGACTTTATATGTTCAAACACACTAAAAAGTGAAATTGCATCAGAATAGTTGTTAGCGGAGACTCCGTTTTTTTAGTAGAATAAATTGAAGTGTACAAAAACTTTTTTTCATAGGCGGGAAATGAAAATAAGCTCCGGCTCCATGTGGAGTCTCCGCTAACAACTGTCCTTCTGTACAAAGCTTTTTTTCATAGGCAGGAAATGAAAATAAGCTCCGGCTCCATCATGACAGACAGACACTAATTGGTTGAAAGCAACCATTAATCATCCTGAAAAGCCATTTTAAACACTGAGCAGATGCTATACCATAACCAGACACAGGGGTGGAACTAGAAGCCGGAATATGGTTTCGGTCGAACCAAGTAGTATTTGCTCAAATAATGTATTTGTGTTAAGAAATTCATTAAATACGTATAAATATTAAATTAGAACCCAGATATTAGTACTTGAAGTTGTCGTTCTAAAATCCAGAACCCATAAAGTTGGAATCCTGGCTCCGCCTCTCCAGACAACCGCATTATTATACCCTTTACATGGATACAAAACCAGAAGAGGAGCAAATAGGTACATACAATGGAAGTAGCTATGAGTTACCTCTCTTTTCTCATTTAAGACTATAGCACCAATACCCACGCGGTGTGAGGCATTTGCTGGGATGGTATTCTCAGTTTCAGGAATCCAATACACAAGCATCAGGTAATGTGGTTCGGCATGGTGGTACCAAAACCCTTCCTGTGGTCAATGTCATACATTTGGATCAATTTCATCGCAAAGCTAGTGATATATTTTTCTCAACCTAAAGTATGATATGCGGTAGTTAAAAATCTGAGTTTGTACAATGATGTTGTTAAGTAGTTTCCTATAGTAGATTCTAACAAAAAACTCACGTTCAGAGTCAGGAGTGATTCTCTAATTTCAACCTCCAACATCTTAAAGAACAACATGATATATCACAATGCTGCCATAAGTCAATGGTTTTGGTTTTATTGGCAAATTTGTTTGTCTGAATATGTTTTTTTGACATGGTACAGATTTTAAGACTCTAATTAGAGTAGCAGGCTAGGTAGGACATGTTTAAGTGTACAAAATGGATCCCAAAGAACCTCCTTATGTCAACGTAACAATATCCTATTCAAGTTCCAAAAAAGCATAGAGAAATCACCTTAACTGCAGTTTCAACCAAATTTACAAGTTCAATTGGCACTTTAATCCAAACACCCTTCTTTTCCTGCAAAATATATAATGTCAAACTAGAAGAAAAGAACTGAGAGACGAAATAGTAGTCCGCTACCATAAACACTGTATCTACACAGCTATTCTTGCTACACAGCTCACTTTATGCGACACTGAAAGTGGTTATAATATCATGCAAGTCGAAGACTGTCGAACAGCCATAAAAGAAGCCAGGAACCTAATTCCTATGAAAACTGCTACAGTCTTGTTAGCCAAACAGGAAAACTATTGAGTCAATATATCAAGTCTTATTAAGTTTTCACCGCCATTGCTGTCAACAGAAGCTTCTCATTTTATACAACATCAACCACAAACACAATGGTGAATGATCTTCGAACAATACGAATGCCAGTAAGAAGGGAAAACATGTGGCTTAATGCCTTAACACATACAGCAACGAATAATGGACAAATAAAAAATTTGGTTTTTCTATTTCTCAAGCATAATTCAGTGGGAAGCTAAAAAAGGTGGACAGTCAACGTCAAAATAATGCTCATCTTTACTCAAAACTAAGAAAACAAGCAGCATACCTGCAAACTCCACTTGGATAATGAAGCTTTAAGCATGTTTTGGAAGACAGTGGTGTCCATAGGCTCCTTCAATTCCACTATAACTCCACCATGGTCATCATTTACCGCAGAAAGAAACTGATCCTTCTTGACACCATTTTGAAACATGAGTTTCTCCATAGGATCTCAACTTAGTCCAAATTTGTGCAGTAGAATTTTCTACTCAGAGCTGCTGGATTACATGAAGCTATCAGAAAAAGTTTAAAACCCCAGCTGGACTTTAATTAAAACACACACACACCCACACCCACACACACACGCACACACCCAAACACACTCTCAGAGAGTTGAGAACAAAAGTATCTGAAAGTGACAATAATTGAAAGAAATAGAAATGTTTCCAGAGTAAACATTTCCAGCTTACGTGAATCTAAACTTTTTTTAAAAAAATACCTAAAAATGCCTGTTAACTGGCCCATCCTATCCACACATAAAATGTCTGATCTTATTAAAATGATGATACTTTTCAGGCAGAATAAAAGAATTCAGAAAGAGAAAAAGTAGAAGTTCACTAGAAAACCCCAACTGTTTGATAAAAATTGTTCCAAATTGCACCCAATTGGTGTAGCCGTCAAGGAAGTAGGAAGAGAACTATTATGAGGTCTCATGTCCAAATTTCAGCGGATGCAAAAAATTATTAATATATGTGATTTCTTTCTATCTGCCCAAGTCTTGTGGGCAGAGTTACCAGTGCTTGTGTTGGTAGCAGACACCCAGCGAAATAGCCAAAGGGCGCGCAAACTGACTCCGACACTACTTATTTAATAAAAATTGTTCCAAATCATTTAGGCATGAAAATGATTGTATCCATCACAGAAATTAGGGGCGGCTCTAAGGCTTTGGGTAGAAAGGCTGTTGCCTTAGGCCCCTAAAATTTGAAGGCCCCAAATTTATTTTAAATTCTTATTATTATTACTATATACTATATAATTTATATAAATAATTAGTATAAAGAAAAGTGTTATAGTATATTTTTTGTTACTTGATTGAGATTATTTTATACAATAAATTTATAAATTATAATAATTTTCTTTCCTCATTAATTAGTATATTTGTTTTACTCTTCAATTTTAATTTTATCTTTTTTATATAGGAATTAAGTTATATATATCGATAACATAATAAATTGTTTTTACAATGTTCTCTAAAACTGCATGAACACAAAAGCATTCATGCACTGGTTTTCTTTTAGTGTAATTCGACATAGTATATTAGATTATTTATAATTTATTTTAGATATTCACCAATAAGTGCTACTTAATAGAATGATCTACAATTACCGTTTAAATTGATCAGAAAGAGTAAATATTTTTGACACCGTCAATGCTCAAAATTTAAGCTATTACGTTATGTATGTTTATTTTATTTTCTTGTTTGTGATGATAGCCAAATCAAAATTTTCACTTTGAGTTCTGGATCTTCACGTCCGATAGTCCACCACTTTATTTTCTGTGCTCTTCTTCCTTCTTTCTTTTTTTTTTGAAATTGGCTTTTTGTTTCTTAAATGATTAATTTGTTATTTGAAAAGCAAATTTTATTGTTAGTGTAAATATTTTATAAAATAAATTTAAGGGCCTCTCAATTTAATTTCGCCTTGGGCCACGAAATCCGTTGAGTCGTCCCCGACAGAAATACACTTGTATAACAAACTAAACTAGTTTTCCATGGTAAAAGCGAGAAAAACAAATTCTGCTTATATGAAAAGCATACATACTCCAGTCCATAAGAAAATGAAGCAAAGATAATCAAATTATAATTTACAGAGTAAATTGATACAGATAATTTACATAGATAGTTCACTCCAACCAATTTGAGATTATGACAGTTGATTTGACGAACCAAAAACAACAAAATAACAACTGCACCTCAATTCCATCAAGTTGGGATCGACTACATGGATTCTCACTTACTATGTTTCTCCCTAAAACTCATCTCGCAATTTATATGTTTTTGGTTTCCCACCCGGTGTCGAGTACTCCCTTTAGGGTCCTGACTAATACAGATTCACGCCGTGTAAGGCCCGTTAAAGGGGAATTGCTCCCTACTAAGATTTGTTTTTCCATTCCTAAGGCTCGAATTCAAAATCTCTTACTAAGATTGGAGAACTCTTGATAGTAGATCAACATTTATATAAAGTTTACATATAAAACAGTACAAGAAGTTGTTAATAATGTTGGTACTCACTGTAAGTTTCTTCAAAATGGAGCTTCAGCTCGGGCAGGAGGAAAAAGTGAATATTAGGATCTAAAAAAGGGCGGAGATTCTCCCGAATCTGCAACTGGAATTGCTGCTGCGGCGATGAATTGAATTCCGAATGTAATAAATAGGCGTTGGGGCTGTGGGGTGGAGGGGCAACTGTAGCCGCTAAAAAAACTACACTGCGCCGTAGGTGTAATGATGGGAATCCCACTGAAACGTTCCCAACGAATAAGACAATTAGTTAGTTGGTTTGCCTCATTTGAGTTCCCATTTCCCCATTACAAAAGCCGCCACGGTTGGCTTTACACTTTACAGCTTGTTTGTATTGTTGTCACGTAACCATTCATAATCTATTGTATCGTATCTACCCTATCATATTATTTAACGAATACAATGCTTGAATACATTCTATTGTTTGACGTCGTTTCATGATATCACGTACTAACAATATTATTACTATATAAAAAAAAGGATAAAATATGATTATTTAATAATAAAGAAGGAGAAAAAATAAAAGAAACAAACAATATGATTACTATATAAAAAATAAGATAAAGAATAAAATATGATTATTTAATAATAAAGAAGGACAAGATGAGAGGAAAAAAAAGCAAAGTAACGACGCCACCACAACAAATCCGTCGTTTCATAAAGTGACATTTTTCGTCGTTACATAACGATAGATTTAACGATACAATACAATAAAATTAAAGTAACAATCAAAACAAACATTGTATTTAAAGTAGCAATACGATACAATACGATAGGTAACAACCATCCAAACAAGCTGTTAGTGATGGGAAATTACTTTAATTTCACCAAAGGAACAATAATATAGTAGAAATGTATATTTTAGCCGTTCCTAAAAATAATAGCCGATAAAATATATATTTTTTATAATATATATATATTTTGTAAATATTTTAGCTAGCGAATGCAAATAGTTTTGGACGACCGGTCAATTATATATTTTGCCCAATAATTTAGTCAGTCCGATTACAGTGGGACGAATGAATTTTTTTTCAACTTTAATAACAGTTTCAAGTTCATGCTTTGAGAATAAGTAGCCCCGGAGGATAGAGCTCATTTCCTTCTTTAATAGGCCCTACCTAGCAAGTATTTGAATTTTCGAACTAGTGAGTTCTAAATACTTATAATCATACCAAAAAATATTCACTTCAGAATTTGTAATTGATTACATATACATAACTTTTAAACCAACTATATCATTCAACAAAAGAATAATTTAGTCGGTAATAAAATGAATATAAATTTTTCACCTTTAGCAAGGGGTTGCGAGTTCGAGCTATGAGAATGAAGTAATTCTGAATAGAGATAATTTTTTCCTTTAATGAGCTTGAATTGTGAAACAAGTGAGTTCTAAATACATATAATTATACCGAAAAATATTCACTTTAGAATTTATAATTAAATTACATATACATAAGTTTTAAACCAACTATGTTGGTCAAAATTTTGAAATTATTAAGCAATAAAAAAAAGGGAAACCCAGTCAGAGTAGGATCTAGAATTTCTAGTATATGGGTGCACTACTAAAAAAATGGAGAAAAAATATACTAAGTGAGAATTGATCTCTATATATTCCTCTTGGTAAATAACTCAACCTTCAAACAAGTGCAACATTCATCCTTTTTGGAGCATAAATGTCAACAGTTAATATTATACTAATTTTAAAAATTATGTACATAAAATATCTAATTTTGCAGAGAAACCATGGGTTCACGTGCCCCATAATCTTTCCTATAAATTCGATCCTGAGCCCGGTACACAAAGCATCTCGCGTTCACGCAAGATCCGAAAAAAGAAAAAGTGCAAATAACAAACATGCAAAACAAAAAAAACAAAAAAAGGAATGGCTGCCAAACCCATAAACGACCCCTTAAACTCGGCTCCGCTTTTCATTTTGACGCCTTTACTTTGGCATTTTTCATTTTGACACTCCAACTCATTCCCTCATGTGCCACTTAAACACAAAACGCATGGCCTTTTTCAAAAGTCATGCGCGTGTTCATAAGCAACGCCCACGTGTAAAGCCAACTAATTATTCTCTACCACTAGGATATATCATCCACCTAGGACCCTAACCCGGATCAATTAACCCCGACCCGATGAGACTAACCAACGACGGGTTAAAGGGTTAAAACAAAATAACCCCTTTCATTTTTACCTATATCAATCTGCTTTCTCTCACCCGGCTAACCAAAATTCCAACCCCTATTAGATGAAACCATCGATTTTCAGTGGATTTTCGTTCGTGTGAAGACTATACTGCGAACATCGGCTTGAATTGTCGCTCTATTTCATCGAGTTCTTCCTGGTAAGTTCTTACATATCCCTATTTTAATGGTATTTTTTTTACCGTTAGGGTTTTTATATCTTGTTTTCAAATCTTCTGATGTGTGACCTTTTTTTGGTATTTTTCCTTTTCATTGTAGGGTAAAGTTGATATAATGTCAGCTGAAGAATATATTCTTGTCTGTTTCCACCAAGGTGGTACTTTTATCAAAGATTTTGTCGCCAAATACGTTGGTGAGAGCGAGGTAAAAGAATATTCAATAGATAAAGATCATTTTTCATTGGTTAAATTTTTGTATTATACAAGGCAACATGGGTATGCTACTGTTGGGTTTTTTTTATGTCTTTAACTCTAGGTCAAAAAAATTGTGCTGGTTAAAATGATGAACAATTATATAATATTGTCTACTACTGTAAAGAGGGGATCCTGGACATATTTGTTAATCATGTTATTGAAGAACCTTCTTTGGAGGTGGTCTCAATTGCTCTTATTTATGGGCCCGGGGTGGTTGAAGCCACTAATAATGAGTGTAGGACAACTTTAGATGGTGGTTTAGGTGATATAAATGCAGAACAACAGTATGGTGATGAAGTTGTGGAGGCTGTAATAGACAAAATTGCTGAAAACACTAATGTAGATGGTGCTGAAAATTCAGAGCTAGATTTGTCAAATCTGCTTAGTAGTGACACTGATTTAGATGATATACGTGAGGGAGATGATAGTGAATTAGATGAGGGGTAAAGAGCTATAAGAACATAAAAAAGAAAAAAAAAATTTACAGAAATAAATGGGGAAACAAAGGCTGAAGAAGAAGAGGAAGCCACCTACTATAACAGAGGTTGAGCTAGGGGAAGCTGGAGCAGACAAAGGTTTTGATGACACTGATAAGTCAAGTAAGAGATATAAATATGATGGTAAATTAGGGGGGATGCGGATTACTATGATAGTAGTGACAAAGAAAGTGATGACAGTCAAGATGAGCTAGATATGCTTGCAGAACCTGGTGTTGACTTACCAGTTAGAAGAAGTAGTAAGAAGCTTAGGTTTGACCCAGAATGTTGGCTTGCTATTTTTGAACTTGGTATGGTCTTTGAAGGTGTTGAAGAATTTAGGAAGACTGTTCAATCCTATGCTATTGAGAACAAAGTGCAGCTTACACTTAGGCCTAATGAAAAATATAGAGTTAGAGTTAAGTGCAAAAGTAAGTATTTGAGCAAATGGGAGCTATATGCAAGTAGAGATAGATATTCTGGAGATTTCATGGTTAAGAAGTACCATCCATGGCATAAGTGTACTAAAAAAAATAAAAACAAGTTGTGTACTTCTAAATACATTGCCAGGAAATTCAAGGACAAGATAGTATCTCAGCCAAACATTAAACTATGGGAGATTCAAGAATGGGTTAGACAGAAGCTTGGTTTATATGTTGGGAGGACTATGGCATACAGGGCTAAGGCAATTGTAATGAAAGATTTTATGGGGCACTGGAAGCTAGAATTTTCTAGATTGGCTGATTATGCCGGTATGATTAAGAGGACAAATCCAGGGAGTACTTGTTGGATTAGAACTGATAGGGACAATGTACCAGGGAAGAACATGTTTGTTTACTTTTATGTCTATTTTGATTCCCTTAAAATGGGTTGGTTAGAAGGTTGCAGAAGAATTATTGGTTTTGATGGATGCTTCTTGAAAGGATTGTGTAAAGGTAAGTTATTGATAGTTGTTGGCAAAAATGGGAACAATCAGATATTTTCAATAGCATGGGCAATTGTGAACCAAGAGATAAAATACTTAGACATGGTTCATTCAACACCTGAGTGCTGACTTGGAGTTAGGAGATGGTTTCAACTTAACATTAATGTCAGATAGTCAAAAGGTAATTTTTAGCTTACACTTATTTTATTGTTGTCTGCTATTCTTAACTTCAATTAAATAATATTAACTTTATTATTGTCTGCTATTTTTACAGGGACTAATACCTACAATTGAAGACTGTTTATCAATGGCAGAGCATAGGATGTATGCTAGACATATATGGTTCAACTTGGTAAAGAAATGAAAAGGTGAAGAAAGAATGATAGAATTCTGGAGATGTGCCAAGTCTTTCTTTGTAGTACAGTTCAAGGATGAGCTTGCAAGATTGGGAATGCTGGGGAGAAACATATGTGAGGATGTTCTGGATTACAACAAAGAAGTATGGGTAAGGGATTATTTTAGTCTTGTGTCTAAATGTGATGTTATTGAAAATAATATGTGTGAGACATTTAATTCATGAATAGTGGTACCTAGGTATAAGTCAATTATAACTATGTTATAGGAAATCAGACACAAAGTGATGACTAGAACTGTTGATATGGTTTTGAGATTTCTGATGGTAATATTAGGCATATTGTTGATTTAAGAGAGAAGAATTACACTTGTAGAACCTGGATGTTGAGATAAATTCCATGTCCTCATGCTATTTGTTCCTTATATCACTTAGGACAGAATCCAGATGACTTGGTTGAACATTGGTACAGAAAGACCACTTTCATAAAAGCTTACCAGTATTTTATATAACTTATTCCCAACATGAAGATATGGCCAGAATTATCAAATCTCTCTATTGAGCCATTTGAACCAAAACTAATGCCAGGAAGACCTAAAAGATGCAGGAGAAGAGCAAAGGATGAGCCAAGAAAGAAATATGGCAAGCTGTCAAAAAAAGAAGTGAAGATGACTTGTTCAAAGTGTCATTAGTTAGGTCACAATAAAACTGCATGCAAATCAGGGGTAAGATCAATTAATTTTATATGATTTTAGCATTCTATAATTCACACTAATTGTTTATGCTTCTAGCCTAACATGGGAGATACTCAAGCAAGTCAGTCAACTCGTAGAAGTCAGCCAACTCCAAGGAGGAAGCCAACCTCAACCATGCCTAGCATTCCATCCTCAATTTATGAGGACACATTTACTGTGAAAAGATATGGTTAGAGTGAGTCCAGTTCTATAGGAAAAGGAAGAGGAAGAGGAAGGGGAAATGGCCTAGGAAAGGGATATTTTAGATCAGCAGCTACTTCTATGGAAGGAAGGGGCATATGCACACAACAAGCATCTGAAACTCAGTAAACAGTAGGATATAAGAGGCCTGGGCAGTATGGTTTTGATGTTTATCAAGACACAATAACTGGAAGAACTGTCATGAATGTAAGTTATACCTCTGTTATATTTTTTTTTAAGTTAATAGCAGACTCTAATTTGTTATTATTTTGCAGCCTGGTAACCTTTCTGAGAGGGTGATAGCACCTGATACATATAGGGTGATAGCACCTGCCAAGAATATTAGGCCTTCGAGCCAAGCCATGGAGGGAGAAAATAATTAAGCTGCTTTAGATGTCTTTATCTATATTGTAATGCGTGTTAAGTCCTTCTGTTGTTGACATTGTTGGTGTTTTTTGGGATTGTAACTGCATATTGAAACTGTAAAAAATGAAGCTATGTTTTTGTGATTGCAAACTTAAGTAATCAATGTTCCTGACCATTGTTGGTGTTCTACCAGTTATTAAGTCAAGGTTGTTGTTGACATTGTTGGTGTTCTAACAGTTGTTAGAAACAGTTTGCTGCTTTTGGTTTCGTGTTAGAAAATTTCAGTTGTTAACACTTCTGTTGCTTTGTTGCTTTTGGTTTCATGTTAGAAACAACGTATCGCTTTGTTCCTTCTGTTGTTAGCAAATGTCACAGCTTTAAGACCAAAGTATTAGCCAATTTCAGAGATTCAGTTGTTTGCTATTTTAACAGATTATGCAGCGAAAGAAACAATAAGTTAGCCAGCAACCTTCAAACAAGACAAATTCATTTCTTCATAAATGTACATATGCAAAAGACAATACATAGATAGGTACAAGATTCAGTTTTTTTCATTAACAAATACAAGATTGTCATCAACCTTCAATCCCACCTAAAAACTAACAATAATATTGCCAGCAACCTTCAACAATGATTTTCTTAGATTCAATCAACAAAATACAGGCACGACCAAATAATTTCACGTAATGACACGACTATAAACATAAAAATCCACTTCTTCCCTGCCCGGGCCAATTTTGCTTCATTTTCTTTGACCCTTTTTAGCAAATCATTAATGGTCTTCTTAGCTTGATCGAGAACATCTTCGTCATACATCTAAAGTAGTCGCAAGTACCTCGATCCTTCAAAAAAAGAATGAATCAGAAAAAAATATATTAAAAAAATTAATCCAATTTGCTAAGCATAAGTGCAAAAAGATGGCTGACTTACTTTGTCCAATTTACACCCATAAAATCGACGACCTAGATTTTTGGAGGACCATGAAATTTTCAGCTTTGCGTTATAACCACAACAACAAAAATGCAATCCCTTTTGAGAACTCTCTTCTCTTTGCGACATGGGAAGAAGAAGAAGAAGACTAGTATAATAGAGTTCAATTTCCTATAAATTTAACGTAAGATTAGAGATCAATTCCTATAAATTTAACGTACGTAAAATTCAACAAATTGAAGAAAAAATGCAGTCTTTGAATATTGATGGAGATGGAGCTTTTGAGATTTAGGGCTTATTTTGCAATTGTTAATGAAGAAAGAGATAGGGAAAGCGGGTAAAAATAGCGCGGGCTAGCCAATTTTCGGACTGGTAATTGAAAAATAGCCAGCGTTTGCAAAGTCATTAAAAATAGTCACTATTTTGCTGCAATACGGACCGGTCCAGCATAATATGCTGGAGATTGGTGCAATGTGTGTGAACTTCTAGCATATTATGCTGAAAATCCAACACGCGAAAAGTTCCAGCATAATATACTGGAGATTGGAGCACCTGTGTATGAACTTCCAGCATATTATGCTGGACCGGTATATTATACTGGAACTCCAGTATATTATGCTGGAACTTTTCGCGTGTTGGATTTTCAGCATAATATGCTAGAAGTTCACACACATTGCAGCAATCTCCAGCATATTATGCTGGACCGGTATATTATACTGGAACTCCAGTATATTATGCTGGAACTTTTCGCGTGTTGGATTTTCAGCATAATATGCTAGAAGTTCACACACATTGCAGCAATCTCCAGCATATTATGCTGGACCGGTATATTATACTGGAACTCCAGTATATTATGCTGGAACTTTTCGCGTGTTGGATTTTCAGCATAATATGCTAGAAGTTCACACACATTGCAGCAATCTCCAGCATATTATGCTGGACCGGTATATTATACTGGAACTCCAGTATATTATGCTGGAACTTTTCGCGTGTTGGATTTTCAGCATAATATGCTAGAAGTTCACACACATTGCAGCAATCTCCAGCATATTATGCTGGACCGGTATATTATACTGGAACTCCAGTATATTATGCTGGAACTTTTCGCGTGTTGGATTTTCAGCATAATATGCTAGAAGTTCACACACATTGCAGCAATCTCCAGCATATTATGCTGGACCGGTATATTATACTGGAACTCCAGTATATTATGCTGGAACTTTTCGCGTGTTGGATTTTCAGCATAATATGCTAGAAGTTCACACACATTGCAGCAATCTCCAGCATATTATGCTGGACCGGTATATTATACTGGAACTCCAGTATATTATGCTGGAACTTTTCGCGTGTTGGATTTTCAGCATAATATGCTAGAAGTTCACACACATTGCAGCAATCTCCAGCATATTATGCTGGACCGGTATATTATACTGGAACTCCAGTATATTATGCTGGAACTTTTCGCGTGTTGGATTTTCAGCATAATATGCTAGAAGTTCACACACATTGCAGCAATCTCCAGCATATTATGCTGGACCGGTATATTATACTGGAACTCCAGTATATTATGCTGGAATATTTTCCGGATTTTGAACAGTGTATTCGTTCAGATTTATCTTTACATGAAAAGTGGCTAAATTTTGATTACTTTGGAAACTGTGGCTATTTTTCAATTACCACTTGTAAATCTGGTTATTTTTAAATTTCTCCTGGAAAGTGGGTATAAAAGGGGGCCCAACGGTAAGATTTATTACAGTTAAAATGGGACTGAAATTAAAGACTCGGGCGCGACCTAGGTGTGAAAACTCACTCAATGTGACAAGTCAGCATTTTGTGTGTAAGTGGCACACGATGGAATGGATTAGAGTGTCAAAATGAAAAATGCTAAAATAAAGGTGTCAAAATAAAAAGCGGAGCCGAGTTTAAGGGGCCGTTTATGGGTTTGGCCAAAAGGAATTTAGCTATATACCTTCAATGAAGTAAAGAAAAACAGTATCAAGAGAATTGAGCTGTGATAATAGGTTATTTATCATTTGTATTCATTGATTGATATATAAGGTAAACGACAAAGCTTAAATCCACTCAAAGTTGAAGCCATCACACGTTGACATTGACACCTATAGTGAGCATTAAGCTCCAAGCAAAGTCGCACGGTTCACATCCCAAGAGATTCGTATTAAGAAACTGGATATTTTGAGGGCTCTAATTTCTAAATTGTTTCCTTCTTAAATTAATCATTGGCGTTTAAAATTTATTAACGTGATTAATTTTAATTTTCAAGTGTATGACCGATTTAAGAGAAAATATTCTCTATTAAGAATTTTTCAATTTTTACAAATTAAAGGTAAGAGATCTTATTCATTTTAGAATGTGGTTGGTTTCTTTTGAAAAATACTAGAGTCTGGTGTACTCATAGAGGATGTTAATTAGCTCATTAGTCCATTAATTAGTCCTTCACCTAAAATCGTATTACTAGCCTATGCAAATATTATTATAATTGTTGAATTTTTTTATTATAATACAACCGGCTAACGTTTTGAGTAGCTAAGATCAATCTCTACATCTAGAAGATATTTAGGGTATGACAATAGAAGTTTATTTGAATCATGAGGACTCTCTGACGATTGATGAATCAAGCCGTAATTGTTGAGGAAAAAAATATGTAAATCTCCTAAATTAGTACTATTTACGTTCAAATACTAAAATTTCCTAGTCAAAGTCGTTATTAGGCAAACAAATCAGTCAACGGTCTTATATGACCAGAAACGAAAGGACAGATTTTGTTTGAATTAAAAGTATGACAAAACTGGATAAACTGATAGACGAGACTGCAACGGGTCGTTTGGTTTGAATACGGCTTATGCCGGGATAAATTATGCTGAAATAAATTATCTTGATATATTTTTTATTCAATGTTTAGTATGTTGTATTAAAAATAACAATTGCATAATTTCTAAAAAGAAGATATAAGTTATCCCGACACTAATTATCCTACTCTCTATAAGGTATAAGTTATCCCGATACTAATTTTAATCCTGGAATAACTTATACTAAATTTGCTAATCAAATAAAATATTAAAATAATATTAAATTTTTATAAAAGTAATATATACCTCGTACCAAACGGCCGCTAAATAAGCATGAGTCGAATATAAGATGACGCCTTTCACGGAGTTCAATCAAATGGTATAATTCAATCTAGACGAATAGGAGAAGTAGCTAGCTAGTACGTCAATCATTTATTGGCCTTATTTCACCTCATAATGAGACAACCAAGCTTTAGATTTTCCCAAGTCATCCAATGCGTCATACTTAAAATTAGAACCGGAACTAAAATTTAAAGTTTATAGGTTCTGAAATTATCATCAAACTCATAATTCGTCTTAATTATTAAATTCGTAATTAAATATTTATATATATTTAATAAATTTTTTAATACAAAAATAATATTTAAAAAAAACTAACTGAATTCGACCAAACACGTACGTAACGGGCTAGCTCCGCCTTTGCTTAAAACATTCTTAATTGGCAGAATACATATTTTATGATTTTATCAGACCAAATCTCTATAACACATCCCTTCAACACGGAAAATCCCTTACCCACACAATTGTTTTTAGCAAAAATAATACTATATAGTCGCTATAAAAATAATAGTCGAATAAATATATAAAATTTATATTTTTTTTATATATATACATATATATATTCTGTATGTTATATACAAAAATTATACAAGTTTTATATATTTTTTCGACTATCAAATGTAAATAGTTTCTGGCACGAGCTAAAAGTGATAATACTCATTTTTTCAAGGTCAGGGGACAAACTATATTTCTGCCTTCTTAAGTTAGTTCGGTTCCCATATTAGTTACCTCGGTATTATATTTTATAATACATGAATTATTTGTGTGATGAATAGTATTTTCTTCATTTTAATTTATGTAACGGAATTAACTACGTACTTAATTTAAAAAATAAAGACGTTTAAAATTTGAGGTCTAATATAAATTATAAATATTTATGGATCTATATATCATCTCATTAAAGGTGAAATAAAAAATTTAAAGCTAAATATATTAGTTATGTGACAAATAATAATAGAGGAATCATTACGTGATTAATAATAATAATAGGGTTGTTATATTGTGAAAATAATACTCCAAAACATTGCATAGGGATTACTTACTTTTAGATCATTTTATCTTTAAATACTACACTAGTATTAGAACCCCGGATAATATTAAAGAATATATTATGATCTTAGAGCACATTAGATCGTATTGTTTAACCAAATTTTAATTGCTATGTTAGTTTTTAATGCACTGTGCGAAATAATCTCTATGAAATAAAGGATATGAGTCGTAGTCATCGAATAACTTATTTGTTCCTTATTTTTTCTTTATTAAATTATCAAGTGAAATACTTTTACTGTGATGTTTTATTAGTTTTCACTGTGAGCACCTAATTTTTTATCGTGCTTGAATATTTCCCGCTCCCATCTTCCCAGGCGTGTCCCCACTCACTTTCATTTGTCCCCCATGCTTGTCCTCCCACACTTTGCTCCCTACTCCACTCTCCATTGTTCCCCACTCCTTGTCCCCCATGTTTGTCTCCTATCACAAACCCCATACCTCATTTTCAGCTATAACACACACACATAACACACAAAAAGAAAAAGAACGGATCTCTCCCCCTAAAACAAAATATAGTAGCCCTTTGCTTTCTTGGGAGAGAAGACATTCCTCCCCTATTTTGGAAACCAACATCCACACATCCTCTCTTCTATTTTATTTTTCTCCTACCACCTAACCAGAAACCAGTCATTTTCTTTGATCCATTTTTAGCCCTGTGAGATCACCTTTAGCCACAAAAACAAAACTCCAGCTGAAAATCAGCAGCAAACCCAACAGCAAAAACAACAAAAACAGCTCAAAAACGACCTCAAAGCAAGCTAAAAAAAATACAGCACTTCTCCTTCCCGAACTAACCAAAAACACCTCAAAGTTGTCCCCATTTTTCGAGTGGAGTTCGTCGCATGGTTATGATTCGAGTCGAGTTCTTCCGACGAGTTTTCTCCGGTGAGGTTGCTGATCGAATTTCTATCAAGTCCTAGTTGATTTGTTGAGATACGTAAGCTCAAAAATCAGAGTGTTGTCTTAGGAGGTCAATCTTTTATCTTTCTTTTACTACTTTAGTTGAGTGCTATGTTATGCTTGCTTCTGTTTAAGTCATTTGATGGTTTCATTTTGTTTAAAAATCTTGAACCTACATTGAGTGCTTAGTAAGGTCTATTTCTATTCATTCTATGTTATTTATATTTCTTTTAGTTTGACACGTGACTTTAAGGTGATATAATCTATGTAATAAATCTCATGCTCGTGATTTGAACCTTTGTTAAACTCAATTACTGAAAATGAATACATTAGGTTGCCAAAGTGATGTCTTGTAATCCTCTGTTAATGTAGTGCCATCTGCTAGCTAGGAAAATTAGGCCATTTTATTCAAGTGTAAAAATGCAGCAAGTTTGGGTTGTTCAATTGCTGTGGGTCGTGGATTGATTTTCTGGAAAATTAGACTTAGGCCAATCAATTTAATCTCGATAAGGCCTAAGGTAGTAAAATGATGCTAGCCCATTTCCTGTTTAATAATAAAGCTAGCCCATCTTATCATAACCAATTTACTTCATTTTTCATAACTATTCCATAAACTCTTGGTCTTACAATAATTTTAAATTGATTTAGGGAAATAATACGCGTACACGCACGCGTGACTTCTTTCAAGATAATTTTCATAAATTTAATTTAGCAATAAAAGCGGTCATAGGTAAAACATGAGAACCAATAAAACACAGGTTATCCAAAAATAATATAAGCCAAATATAGTCAATAAAGCGACTGTGCTAGAACCATGGGACTCGGAGGATGCCTTACATCTTCTTCCCGATCAACAGAATTCCTTACCCGGACTTTATTTTCGCAGACCAATAATAATTGAGTCAAACCTTCCTTTGAATAGGGATTCAAATAAAAGGTGACTTGAAACACCCAAAAAATCAATTCCAAGTGGCGACTCTGTAAATAAAATAATCCTTATTCAAGTTTGTCGCTTTAATTGGAAAAACTCTTTAACCCAATCCATATAACACAAATATCTTTTGGGGGCATAAAAGGGGTGTGACAGCTCTGGCGACTCTGCTGGGGACTCTTCAAGAATTCGAGCTTGTACATTGACTTTATTTAGCTTTATTAATTTTTGTATATATTGTGATTTATTTGGGCCTAATGTGTTACTTGTCGAGTTTTTACCGTTTTGATATTGTTGAACTGTACATATAAATTGTATCTTCTCTTGTATCCCTCTGAGTCTTCTGATAATTAGTTATGTTGTATTTGCCTACCAGCATCATAAAATTTCTGTCTTGAGATAAAGCTAGTTAGCCTACCAGCTTCTGGTGAAGGATTTAGTCACACGTGTTTAGGCGGGAGAGCCGTTAGCTAGCCAGTGCTGTTCTACTACTGGTGACGCTTGACGCTCCTCGGCTCGGGTTGTCCGCCCGGGTAAGCCAGGTCTAGATACCATCTCCTTTAGGATTTACAAACTTAGAAGAACAAGGCACAAGCAATGAATATCCCTAGTAGGCTACGCTTTATTTGCATCATGTGCATTTGACTTAGCAGCGCTCGACACAGAGGTCGAGTTCTGTTTTAGGACATACTTTGTTGAGACCATTATGTCATGTTACGTGCTACTTATTGCATTATTTGGGAGGCTTGCATGTAGACTGGCTTTAGCATATATCAGTTGAATGAAGAGAGAAAAAATGATGTGGTTTAGTGCATATGGTTTTTAAAGATTAATTTTCATAAATTAAAAAAATAACAAAAAAAACAGTCTATTTTAACCGAACTACGCGGGATTGATTCTCACCGGATGTGAGATACGTAGGCAAACCTCATCGGTTCCGGCCCCAATTTTCAAAAAAAACAAAATCAAAAATATTTTCCTTTTCCTTAATTCCCTATTTTCAATTCTTTCCTTAGAAAATTAAAAACAAAAATACTAAATCCAAAAATATTTTTTTTTATAGTCCCACAGTTTAGCTTTTATTTATTTATTTATATTTTTTTATAGAGTCAAAACCCGAGAAATTGGAATTTTTGTGTGTCAATAATATGTTTGATCAAAGCCTAATCCCGTATCTGGGTAGGCAGGTATACCATGAGTGGGGAAAGAGGTAAGTCTGAAAAGAGGCCCAGATCAGAAGGGATACCAGATTTTTCATTGTCGATCAGATACCACAGTTGTTGTGGGATTGGTGGAGAGACTTTAAGGAATATGAGCGAAACCAGATAAAGAAATACTTGAGACATTTGGTTCACATGATTACGATAAAGCCCAGGAGGGATGTGATTGAAGCTTTGATTCCGCACTGGGATCCTGAAAATAATATGTTTCGTTTTACCGACTGTGAAATGACTCCGACCTTGGAGGAAATCGCCCATTTCCAGGGGTGGGGCCGCAATCTTCGCCGCCAAAGGCTCATAGTACCAAAAAATGTAAACGAGGGTAGGTTTCTGAAGCTTTTGAACATAAATTACGGACAATATGAAGGTCTAGGAGGCAAATGGGTTAAGTTGGGCTTTTTGTTTCAGTTGTATGGCCTAGAATGCAATTTTGAAAGGAATGTGGGAAAATTGAAATCAAAGGAAGATAAGGAAACATCGAAGGTACATAGAAGGTTTGCATTTATGGTCACTTTTTAGCAATATATTATTTGAGCAAGAAGTTCACCAATTATGAGGTTAAGTACATCCTTTTAGAAAGGACATGTTGTGCCTTGATTTGGGTCGCTCAGAAGTTGAGACATTATCTTTTGGCCTATACTACTTACCTCATATCCAGAATGGATCCTCTGAAGTATATCTTCCAAAAGCCAATGCCCACCGGCAGGCTCGTAAAATGGCAAATCTTGCTCACAGAGTTTGACATCGTCTATGTCACTCGCACCGCGATGAAAGCACAGGCTCTGGCCGATCATTTGGCAGAG
>AWOL01S0021080.1:0-11877 GCA_000715115.1 Nicotiana otophora
GCATTGACTATGGTTCCTTAGGTCATATTTGATCCCCCATAAAAATTTTAGGCAATGGGGGTCCGGGGGCCCGTGACCACTCGGAAGGCGTGCACACGAAAATATGTGAATCGGGTAGAATTCTAGGTTTTTGGCCGTAAAACGCTAAAAACATGAGGAACGGTCATGGCGGGGCGGTGACTATGGTTCCTTAGGCCGTATTTGATGGCCCGAAGTAATTTTAGGTGATCCGAGTTCGGGGGCCCCGGCCCACTCGGAAGGCGTGGGCAATTGCACATGAAAATATGGGAATCGGGTAGAATTCTAGTATTTTTGCCGTAAAATGCGAAAAATGTTAAACGATCATGGCAGGGCATTGACTATGGTTCCTTAGGTCGTATTTGATGGTCCGGAATTATTTTAAGCGATCCGAGTCCCGGGGCCCGGCCCACTCGGAAGGCGTGGGCTATTGCACACGAAAATATGGGAATCAGGCGAAATTCTAGATTGTTCGCCGAAATAACCCAAAAATGAGGATCAATCATGGCGGGGCGGTGACTATGGTTCTTTAGGTCGTATTTGATGGCCCAGAAAAATTTTAGGCGATCCTAGTCCGGCAGGATGGCCCACTTGGAAGGCGTGGGCTATAGAATACGAAAATATGGGAATCGGGTAGAATTCTAGTTTTTTTAACGTAAAATGCAAAAAATGAGAAATGATCATGGCAGGGCGGTGACTATGGTTCCTTAGGTCATATGTGATGGCCCGGAAATATTTTATGCGATCGGGGTCTGGGGATCTGCTGGTCCCGGGACCAATTGGAAGGCATGGGCTATAGCTCACGAAAATATGGGAATCAGGTAGAATTCTAGTTTTTTTGCCGTAAAATGCAAAAACTGAGAAATGATCATGGCAGGGCGGTGACTATGGTTCCTTAGGTTGTATTTGATGGCCTGGAAAAATTTTAGGCGATCGGGGTCTGGGGGTCCTGGGAACACTTGGAAGGCGTGGGCTATAGCACACGAAAATATGGGAATCGGGCGGAATTCTAGGTTTTTGGCCGTAAAACGCAACAACAACGAGGAACGGTCATGGCAGGGCGGTGACTATGGTTCTTTTAGTCGTATTTGATGACCCGGAAAAATTATAGGCGATCCTAGTCCGGGGTGCACGGCCCACTCGGAAGGCGTGGGCTATTGCATAGGAAAATATGGGAATCGGGCGAAATTCTAGATATTTGGCCGAAAAACCCAAAAAATGAGGAACGACCATGGCGGGGCGGTGTCTATGGTTCCTTAGGTTGTATTTGATATCCCGGAAAAATTTTAGACGATCTGAGTCCGCGGGGCCAGGCCCACTCGGAAGGCGTGGGCTATTGCACAGGAAAATATGGGAATCGGGCGCAATTCTAGATTTTTGGCAGACAAACCCAACAAATGAGGAACGATCATGCCGGGGAGGTGACTATGGTTCCTTAGGTCGTATTTGATGGCCCGAAAAACCTTTTGGCGATCCGGCTCCCATTGGGAAGGAGTGGGCTAGCACACGAAAATATGGGAATCGGGCGGAATACTAGTTTTTTGGCTGAAAAATGCAAACAATGAGGAACGATCATGGCGGGGCGGTGACTATGGTTCCTTAAGTCGTATTTAATGGCGCATAAAATTTTAGGCGATCTGAGTCCGGGGGTTCCGGGACCACATGGAAGACATGGGCTATAGCACACGAAAATATGGAAATCGGGCGGAATTCTAGTTTTTTGGCCGAAAAATGCAACAAATGAGGAAAAATCATGGCGGGGCGGTGACTATGGTTTCTTAGGTCGTATCTGATGGCCCGAAAAATTTTTAGGCGATCCGAGTTCGGGGGTCCAGGGACCCATTGGAAGGTGTGGGCTATTGCGCACGGAAATATGGGAATCGGGCGAAATTCTAGTCTTTTGGCCGTAAAATGCAAAAAATGAGGAACAATCATGGTGGGGCTGTGACTATGGTTTCTTAGGTCATATTTGATGCCCCGTAAAAATTCTAGGCGATCGGGGTCCGGGGGCCCGTGACCACTCGGAAGGCGTGCACACGAAAATATGTGAATCGGGTAGAATTCTAGGTTTTTGGCCGTAAAACGCTAAATAAATGAGGAATGGTCATAGAGGGGCGGTGACTATGGTTCCTTAGGCCGTATTTGATTGCCCAAAATAATTTTAGGCGATCCGAGTCCGGGGGACCCGGCCAGCTCGGAAGGCGTGGAATAGCACATGAAAATATGGGAATCGGGTAGAATTCTAGTTTTTTTGCCGTAAAATGCAAAAAATGTTAAACGATCATGGCAGGCCGGTGACTATGGTTCCTTAGGTCGTATTGGATGGTTTGAAAATATTTTAGGCGATCCGAGTCTGGGGGCCCGGCCCACTTGGAAGGCGTGAGCTATTGCACACGCAAATATGGGAATCAGGCGGAATTCTAGATTGTTGGCCAACAAAACCCAAAAATGAGGATCAATCATGGCGGGGCGGAGACTATGGTTCTTTAGGTCATATTTGATGACCCGGAAAAATATTAGGCGATTCGAGTCCGGCAGGATGGCCCACTTGGAAGGCGTGGACTACATAATATGAAAATATGGGAATCGGGTAGAATTCTAGTTTTTTTAACGTAAAATGCAAAAATGAGAAATGATCATGGCAAGGCGGTGACTATGGTTCCTTAGGTCATATTTGATGACCCGAAATTTTATGCGATCGGGGTCTGGGGGTGTGCTGGTCCCGGGACCACTTGGAAGGTGTGGGCTATAGCTCACGCAAATATGGGAATCGGATAGAATTCTAGTTTTTTTGCCGTAAAATGCAAAAATTGAGAAACGATCATGGTAGAGCGGTGACTATGGTTCCTTAGGTTGTATTTGATGGCCTGGAAACATTTTATGCGATCGGGGACTTGGGGTCCTGTGACCACTTGGAAGGCGTGGGCTAGAGCACACGAAAATATGGGAATCGGGCGGAATTCTAGGTTTTTGGCCGAAAAACGCAAAAACAACGAGGAACGGTCATGGCAGGGCGGTGACTATGGTTCTTTAGGTCGTATTTGATGACCCGGAAAAGTTATAGGCGATCCTAGTCCGGGGTGCACGGCCCACTCGGAAAGCGTGGGCTATTGCATAGGAAAATATGGGAATCAGGCGAAATTCTAGATTTTTGGCCGAAAAACCCAACAAATGAGGAACGATCATGGCGGGGCAGTGACTATGGTTCCTTAGGTCGTATTTGATGGCCCGGAAAACCTTTTGGCGATCCGGCTCCCATTGGGAAGGAGTGGGCTAGCACACAAAAATATAGGAATCGGGCGGAATACTAGTTTTTTGGATGAAAAACGCAAACAATGAGGAACGATCATGGTGGGGCGGTGACTATGGTTCCTTAAGTCGTATTTTAATGGCGCGTAAAATTTTAGGCGATCCGAGTCCGGGGGTTCCGGGACCACTTGGAAGGCATGGGCTATAGCACACGAAAATATGGGAGTTAGGCGGAATTCTAGTTTTTTGGCCGAAAAATGCAAAAACTGAGGAAACATCATGGCGGGGCGGTGAATATGGTTTCTTAGGTCGTATCTGATGGCCCAAAAAAATTTTAGGCGATCCGAGTTTGGGGGTCCAGGGACCCATTGGAAGGTGTGGGCTATAGCGCACGAAAATATGGGAATCGTGCGAAATTCTAGTTTTTTGGCCGTAAAATGCAAAAAATGAGGAAAAATCATGGAGGGGTGCTGACTACGGTTCATTAGGTCATATTTTATGCCCCGTAAAAATTTTAGGCGATCGGGGTCCGGGGGCCCGTGACCACTCGGAAGGCGTGCACACGAAAATATGTGAATCGGGTAGAATTCTAGGTTTTTGGCCGTAAAACACTAAAGAAATGAGGAACGGTCATGGCGGGTCGGTGACTATGGTTCCTTGGGCCGTATGTGATGGCCCGAAATAATTTTAGGCGATACGAGTCTGGGGGCCCCGACCCACTCGGAAGGCGTGATAGCACATGAAAATATGGGAATCGGGTAGAATTCTTGTTTTTTTTTCGTAAAATGCAAAAAATGTTAAACGATCATGTCAGGGCGGTGACTATGATTCCTTAGGTCATATTTGATGGTCCGGAAATATTTTAGGCGATCCGAGTCCGGGGGCCCGGCCCACTCGGATGGCGTGGGCTATTGCACACGAAAGTATGGGAATCGGGCGGAATTCTAGATTGTTGGCCGAAAAAACCCAAAAATGAGGATCAATCATGGCGGGGCGGTAACTATGGTTCTTTAGGTCATATTTGATGGCCCGAAAAAATTTTAGGCGATCCGAGTCCGGCAGGACGGCCCACTTGGAAGGCGTGTGCTATAGAATACGAAAGTATGGGAATCGGGCGGAATACTAGTTTTTTGGCCGTAAAATGCAAAGAATGAGGAACGATCATGGCTGGGCGGTGACTATGGTTCCTTAGCTCGTATTTGATGGTCCGAAAATGTTTTAGGCGATCGGGGTCCGGGAGTCCCAGGACCACTTGGAAGGCGTGGGCTATATAGCACACCAAAATATGGGAATCAGGCGAAATTTTAGTTTTTTGGCCGTAAAATGCAAAACCTGAGGAATGATCATGGCGGGGCAGTGACTATGGTTCCTTAGGTTGTAATTTATGGCCCGGACAAGTTTTAGCCGATCAGGGTCCGGGGGTCCCGGGACCACTTGGAAGGCGTGGGCTGCACACGAAAATATAGGAATCAGGCTGAATTCTAGTTTTTTGGCCGAAAAATGCAAAACATGAGGAACAATCATGGCAGTGTGGTGACTATGGTTCTTTAGGTCGTATTTGATGTCCCGAAAAAATTTTAAGCGATCCGAGTCAGTGGGCCCGGCCCACTCGGAAGGCGTGGGCTAGCACACGAAAATATGGGAATTCAGGTGCAATTCTAGTTTTTTTTCCAAAAATTTTAAAAATTGAGGAACACACATGGAGGTCTGGTGACTATGGTTCCTTATGGCATATTTGATGGCCCGAAAAACATTTAGGCGATCACAGTCCGGGGGGGCCGGCCCACTCGAAAGGCGTGGGCTCACACTAAAATATGTGAATCGGGCGAAATTCTAGTTTTTGGCCAAAAAATGCAAAAAATGAGGAACGATCATGGCGGGGTGGTGACTATGGTTCCTTAGGTCGTATTTGATGGCTCGGAAAAATTTTAGGCGATCCGAGTCCGGCGGGACGGCCCACTTGGAAAGCGTGGGCTATAGAACACAAAAATATGGGAATCGGGCGGAATACTAGGGTTTTGGCCGTAAAATGCAAAAAATGAGGAACCATCATGGCGGGGCGGTGAATATGGTTCCTTAGGTCGTATTTGATTGCTCGGAAATCTTTTAGCCGATCAGGGTCCAGGGGTCCCAGGACCACTTGGAAGGCGTGGGCTATAGTACACGAAAATATGGGAATCGAGCGGAATTCTAGGTTTTTTGCCGTAAAACGCAAAACAAACGAGCAACGGTCATGGCAGGGCGGTGACTATGGTTCTTTCGGTCGTAATAGATGGCCCGAAAAAATATTAGGCGATCCTAGTCCGGGGGGCACGACCCACTTGGAAGGCATAGGCTAGCACACGAAAATATGGGAATTCGGCAAAAGTTTAGGTTTTTGGCCGTCAAATGCAAAAAATGAGGAACGATAATGGCGGGCCAGTGACTTTGGTTCCTTAATTCGTATTTGGTGGCCCGGAAAAATTTTACGCGATCGTGGTCCGGGAGTCCCGGGACCACTTGGAAGGCGTCGTCTATAGCACACGAAAATATGAGAATCGGGCAGAATTCTAGTTTTTTTGCCGTAAAATGCAAAACATGAGTACAGGTCATGGAGGGGCAGTGAGTAAGGTTCCTTAGGTCCTATTTGACGGCCCACAAAAATATTAGGAGATCCTGCTCCGTGGTGCCCTACCCATTGGGAAGACGTGGGCTATAGCACCCGAAACTATGGGAATCGGGCGGAAGTTTTTGGTTTTTGGCCGTCAAATGCAAAGAATGAGGAACGATAATGGTGGGCCGGTGACTTTTGTTCCTTAATTCATATTTGGTGGCCCGGAAAATTTTAGACGATCGAGGAACGAGAGTCTCGGGACCACTTGGAAGGCGTCGGCTATAGCACACGAAAATATGGGAATCGGGCCGAATTCTAGTTGTTTGGCCGTAAAAAGCAAAACATGAGGACAGGTCATGGCGGGGCGGTGACTAAGGTTCCTTAGGTCGTATTTGATGGACTACAAAAATATTAGGTGATCCGGCTCCGTGGGGCCCTACCCGTTGCGAAGACGTGGGCTATAGCACACAAACATATGGGAATCGGGCGAAATTCTAGTTTTTGGCAGAAAAAGGCACCAAATAAGGAATGATCATGGCGAGGCGGTGAGTATAGTTCCTTAGGTCGTATTTGATGGCCCGGAAAAATTTTAGGCGATCCGAGTCCGCGGGGCCCGGCCCACTCGGAAGGCGTGGGCTATTGCACAGGAAAATATGGGAATCGGGCGAAATTCTAGATTTTTGGCCGAAAAACCCAAAAACTGAGGAACGATCATGGCGGAGCAGTGACTATTGTTCATTAGGTCGTATTTGATGGCCCAGAAAACCTTTTGGCGATCCGGCTCCCATTGGGAAGGAGTGGGCTAGCACACGAAAATATGGGAATCAAGCGGAATACTAGTTTTTTGGCTGAAAAACGCAAACAATGAGGAACGATCAAGGCGGGGTGGTGACTATGGTTCCTTAAGTCGTATTTAATGGCGTGTAAAATTTTAGGCGATCCGAGTCCGGGGGTTCCGGGACCACTTGGAAGGCATGGGCTATAGCACACGAAAATATGGGAATCGGGCGGAATTCTAGTGTTTCTGCCGAAAATGCAAAAAATGAGGAAAACTCATGGCGGGGAGGTGACTATGGTTTCTTAGGTCGTATATGATGGCCCGAAAAAGTTTTAGGCGATCCGAGTTCGGGGGTCCAGGACCCATTGGAAGGTGTGGGCTATAGCACACGAAAATATGGGAATCGGGCGTAATTCTAGTCGTTTGACCGTAAAATGCAACAAATGAGGAATGTTCACGGCGGGGCGGTTACTATGGTTCCTTAGGTCATATTTGATGCCCCGTAAAAATTTTAGGCGATCGGGGTCCGGGGGCCCGTGACCACTCGGAAGGAGTGCACACGAAAATATGTGAATCGGGTAGAATTCTAGGTTTTTGGCCGTAAAATATGGGAATCGGGCGGAATACTAGTTTTTTGGCCGTAAAATGCAAAAAATGAGGAACCATCATGGCGGGGCGGTGACTAAGGTTCCTTAGGTCGTATTTGATGGCCCGGAAAACTTTTAGGCGATCAGGGTCCGGGGGTCCCGGGACCACTTGGAAGGCGTGGGCTATAGCACACGAAAATATGGGAATCGGGCGGAATTCTAGTTTTTTGGCCGAAAAACGAAATAAGTGAGGAACGATCTTGGCGGGGCGGTGACTATGGTTCCTTAGGTCATATTTAATGGCCCGAAAAATTTTTAGGCGATCCGAGTCCGGGAGGCCCGGCCCACTCGGAAGGCATGGGCTATAACACGCGGAAATATGGGAATCACGCGAAATTCTTGTTTTTTGGCCGAAAAACGAAATAAGTGAGGAACGATCTTGGCGGGGCGGTGACTATGGTTCCTTAGGTCATATTTAATGGCCCGAAAAATTTTTAGGCGATCCGAGTCCGGGAGGCCCGGCCCACTCGGAAGGCATGGGCTATAACACGCGGAAATATGGGAATCACGCGAAATTCTTGTTTTTTGGCCGAAAAACGAAATAAGTGAGGAACGATCTTGGCGGGGCGGTGACTATGGTTCCTTAGGTCATATTTAATGGCCCGAAAAATTTTTAGGCGATCCGAGTCCGGGAGGCCCGGCCCACTCGGAAGGCATGGGCTATAACACGCGGAAATATGGGAATCACGCGAAATTCTTGTTTTTTGGCCGAAAAACGAAATAAGTGAGGAACGATCTTGGCGGGGCGGTGACTATGGTTCCTTAGGTCATATTTAATGGCCCGAAAAATTTTTAGGCGATCCGAGTCCGGGAGGCCCGGCCCACTCGGAAGGCATGGGCTATAACACGCGGAAATATGGGAATCACGCGAAATTCTTGTTTTTTGGCCGAAAAACGCAAAAAATGAGGACCGATCATTGCGGGGCGGTTACTTTGGTTCCTTGTGTCATATTTGATGGCCCAAAAAAATTTAGGCGATAAGTGTCTGGGAGGACCGGCCCACGCGGAAGGCGTGGGCAATAGCACATAAAAATATGGGAATCAGACGGAATTCTAGCTTTATGGACGAAAAATGCAAAATATGAGGAACAATCATGGTGGGGCGGTGACTATGATTCCTTAGGTCGTAATTGATGGCTCAGAAAAAATATTAGGCGATTTGGGGTCCAGGTGTCCCGGGACCAATTGGAATGCATGGGCTATTGCACATGAAAATATGGGAATCAGGCGTAATTCTAATATTTTGGCCGTTAAATGCAAAATATGAGGAACGATCATGGCGAGGAGGGTATTATGGTTCCTTAGGTCGTATTAGATAGCACATTAAAATTTTAGGCAATCCAGGGTCCGGGGGTTCCAGGACCACTTGGAAGGTGTGGGCTATGCACACGAAAATATGGGAATCGGGCGGAATTCTAGTTTTTAGGCCGAACAAATGCAAAAAATAAGGAACGATCATGGAGGAGCAGTGACTATGGTTCCTCAGGTCGTATTTAATAGCCCAAAAAGATATTTGGCGATTCGAGTCCGGGAGGCCCGGCCCACTCGGAAGGCGTGGGCAATAGCACACAAAAATATGGGAATAGGGCGGAAATCTATTTTTTGGCCAAAAAACGCAAAACATGAGGAACGATCATGGCGGGGTGGTGACTATGGTTCCTTAGGTCATATTTGATGGCCCGGAAAAATTTTAGGCGATCGGGGTCCGGGGGGCCCGGGACCACTCGGAAGACGTGGGCTATGGCACACAAAAATATGGGAATCTCGCGGAATTCTAATTTATTGGCTGAGAAACGCAAAACATGAGGAATAATCATGTCGGGGCGGTGACTGTAGTTCCTTAGGTCGTATTTAATGGCCCTGAAAACTTTTAGGTCATCCGGGGTCCGGGGGTCCTGGGACTACTTGGAAGGCGTGGGCGATAACACAAGAAAATATGGGAATCGGGTGGAATTCTAAATTTTAGGCCGAAAAATGCAAAAAATGAGGAACGATCATGGCGGGGCGGTGACTATGGTTCCTTAGGTCGTATTTAATGGCACAGAAAAATTTTAGGCGATCCAAGTCCGGGGGGCCCGACCCACTCTGAGTTGTGGGCTGTAGCACACGAAAATATGGGAATTGCGCGGAATTCTAGATTTTTGGCCGAAAAATGCAAAAACTGAGGAACGATCATGGTGGGGCGGTGACTATGGTTCATTAGGTCATATGTGATGGCCCGGAAATATTTTAGGTGATCCGGGGTTTGGGGGTCCTGTGACCACTTGGAAGTCGTGGGTTATAGCACACGAAAATATGGGAATCTCGCGAAATTCTAGTTTTTTGGGCGAAAAATGAATAAAATGAAGAACGATCATGGTGGGGCAGTGACTATGGTTCCTTAGGTCCTATTTGATGGCCCGGAAAAATTTTAGGTGATCAGGGGTCTGGGGGTCCTGGGACCACTTGGAAGTCGTGGGCTATAGCACACGAAAATATGGGAATCGGGCGGAATTCTAGTTTTATTCCGAAAAATGCAAAACATGAGGAACGATCATGGCGGGGCGGTGACTATGGTTCCTTAGGTCGTATTTGATAGCATGGAAAAATATTAGGAGATTTGGAGTCCAGGGGTCCCGGGACCAATTGGAATGCGTGGGCTATAGCACACGAAAATATGGGAATCGGGCGGAATTCTAGTTTTTAGTCCGAAAAATGCAAAACTTGAGGAACGATCATGGCGGGGCAGTGACTATGGTTCCTTAGGTCGTATTTCATGGCCTGGAAATATATTAGGAGATTTGGGGTCCAGGGGTCCCGGGACCAATTGGAATGCGTGGGCTATTGCACACGAAAATATGGGAATCAGGCGTAATTCTAATATTTTGGCCGGAAAATGCACAATATGAGGAACGATCATGGCAGGTCGGGGATTATGGTTCCTTAGGTCGTATTAGATAGCAAATTAAAATTTTAGGCGATCCAGGGTCCGGGGGTTCCAGGACCACTTGGAAGGTGTGGGCTATGCACACCAAAATATGGGAATCGGGCGGAATTCTAGTTTTTAGGCCGAAAAATGCAAAAAACAAGGAACGATCATGGCGGGGCAGTGACTATGGTTCCTTAGGTCTTATTGAATGGCCCGATAAAATATTAGGCGATCCGAGTCCGGGAGGCCTGGCCCACTCGGAAGGCGTGGGCTATGCACACAAAAATATGGGAATCGGGCGGAATTCTATTTTTTGACCGAAAAACGCAAACCATGAGGAACGATCATGGCGGGGTGGTGACTATGGTTCCTTAGGTCGTATTTGAGGGCCCGGAAAAATTTTAGGCGATCGGGGTCCGGGGGGCCCGGGACCACTCGGAAGACGTGGGCTATGGCACACAAAAATATGGGAATCGCGTGGAATTGTAGTTTTTTGGCTGAAAAATGCAAAAAACGATGAACGATCATGGTGGGGCGGTGACTATGGTTCCTTAGGTCGTATATGATGGCCCGAAAACTTTTTAGGCGATAATAGTCCGGGCGGCCTGGCCCACTCGGAAGGCGTGGGCTATAACACACAATAATATGGGAATCACGCGAAATTGTAGTTTTTTGGGCGAAAAACGCAGAAAATGAGGAACGATCATGGCGAGGCGGTGACTATGTTTCCTTAGGTCGTACTTGATGGTCCGGAAAAATTTTAGGCGATTGGGGTCAGGGTGTCCCGGGACCAGTTGGAAGGCGTGGGCTATAACACACGAAAATATGGGAATCAGGCGGAATTCTTGTTTTTATGCCGAAAAATGCAAACAATGAGGAACGATCATGGCGGGGCAGAGTCTATGGTTCCTTAGGTCGCATTTAATAGCCCTGGAAAATTTTAGGCGATCGAGGTCCAGGGGTCCCGGGACCACTTGGAAGGCGTGGGCTATAGCACACGAAAATATGGGAATCGGGCGGAATTTTAGTTTTTCGGCCGAAAAACACAAAAAGTGAGGAATGATCATGGCGGGGCGGTGACTATGGTTCCTTAGGTCGTACGTAATGGCCCTAAAAAATTTTAGGCGACTCGAGTCCGGGGGGCCCGGCCTATTCGGAAGGCGTGGGCTATAACACACGAAAATATGGGAATTAGGAGTATTCTAGTTCTTTGGCCGAAAAGCGCAAAAAATTAGGAACGATCATGGCGGGGAGGTGACTATGGTTCCTTAGGTCGTATTTAATGGACAAAAAAATTTTTAGGCGATCCGAGTCCGGGGAGCCTGGCCCAGTCGGAGGCGTGGGCTGTAGCACACGAAAATATAGGAATTGGGCGGAATTCTAGTGTTTTGGCCGAAAAACGCAAACAATAAGAAATGATCATGGCGGGGCGGTGACTATGGTTCCTTAGGTCGTATTTGATGGCCCGAAAAATTTTTAGGCGATCAGGGTCCGGGGGCCCGGGACCACTCAGAAGGCGTGGGCTATGGCACACAAAAATGTGGGAATCGCACGGAATTGTAGTTTTTTGGCCGAAAAACACAAAAAATGATGAACGATAATGGTGGGGCGGTGACTATGATTCCTTAGGTCGTATTTGATGGCCCGGAAAAATTTTAGGCGATTGGGGTCAGGGGGTCCCGGG
>AWOL01S0021080.1:15088-29643 GCA_000715115.1 Nicotiana otophora
GGCCGAAAAACACAAAAAGTGAGGAATGATCATGGCGGGGTGGTGACTATGGTTCCTTAGGTCGTACGTAATGGCCCTGAAAAATTTTAGGCGACTCGAGTCCGGGGGGCCCGGCCTACTCGGAAGGCGTGGGCTATAACACACGAAAATATGGGAATCAGGAGTATTCTAGTTCTTTGGCCGAAAAGCGCAAAAAATGAGGAACGATCATGGCGGGGCGGTGACTATGGTTCCTTAGGTCGTATTTAATGGACAAAAAAAATTTTAGGCGATCCGAGTCCGGGGAGCCTGGCCCAGTCGGAGGCGTGGGCTGTATCACACGAAAATATAGGAATTGCGCGGAATTCTAGTTTTTTGGCCGAAAAACGCAAAAAATTAGAAATGATCATGGCGGGAAAAATTTTAGGCGATCAGGGTCCGTGGGCTATGGCACACAAAAATGTGGGAATCGCACGGAATTGTAGTTGTTTGGCTGCAAAACACAAAAAATGATGAACGATCATGGTGGGGCGGTGACTATGGTTCCTTAGGTCGTATTTGATGGCCCGGAAAAATTTTAGGCGATGGGGTCAGGGGGTCCCAGGACCAGTTGGAAGGCATGGGCTAGCACACGAAAATATGGGAATCAGGCAGAATTCTAGTTTTTATGCCGAACAATGCAAAAAATGAGGAACGATCATGGCGTGGTAGAGTCTATGGTTCCTTAGGTCGTATTTGATGGCCCGGAAAAATTTTAGGCGATGGGGTCAGGGGGTCCCAGGACCAGTTGGAAGGCATGGGCTAGCACACGAAAATATGGGAATCAGGCAGAATTCTAGTTTTTATGCCGAACAATGCAAAAAATGAGGAACGATCATGGCGTGGTAGAGTCTATGGTTCCTTAGGTCTTATTTAACGGCCCTGAAATATTTTAGTCGATCGGGGTCTGGGGGTCCCGGGACAACTTGGAGGCGTGGGCAATAGCACACGAAAATATGGGATTCGGGCGGAATTCTAGTTTTTTGGCCGAAAAATGCAAAAAGTGAGGAACGATCATGACGGGGCGGTGACTATGCTTCCTTAGGTCGTATGTAATGGCCCTGAAAAATTTTAGGCAACTCGAGTCCGGGGGGCCCGGCCTACTCGGAAGGCATGGGCTATAACACACGAAAATATGAGAATCAGGAGTAATTCTAGTTGTTTGGCCGAAAATTGTAAAAAATGAGGAACGATCATGGCGGGGTGGTGACTAAGGTTCCTTAGGTCGTATTTAATGGACCGAAAAATTTTAGGCGATCCGGGTCCGGTGGGCTCGGTCCCACTCGCTAGGTATGGGCTATAGCACAGGACAATATGGGAATCGAGCGGAATTCTAGTTCTTTGGCCGAAAAACGCAAACAAATGAGGAACGATCATGGCGGGGCGGTGACTATGGTTCCTTAGGTCGTATTTGATGGTCCGGATTAATTTTAGGCGATCCGGGGTTCGAGGGTCCCGGGACCACTTTGAAGGCGTGGGCTATAGCACACGAAAATATGGGAATCGGGCAAAATTCTAGTTTTTTGGCCGAACAATGCAAAATATGAGGAACAATCATGCCAGAGCGGTGACTAAGGTTCCTTAGGTCGTATTTGATGGCCCAAAAAATTTTTAGGCGATCCGAGTCCAGGAAGCCTGGCCCACTCGGAGGCGTGCGCTGTAGCACACAAAAAAGGGAAAATTGCGGAATTGTAGTTTTTTGGCCGAAATTGCAAAAAATGAGGAAAGATCATGGCAGGGCGGTGATTATGGTTCCTTAGGTCGTATTTGATTGCCCGAAAAATTTTAGGTGATACGGGGTCCGGGGGTCCCGGGACCACTTGGAAGGCGTGGGCTATAACACACGAAAATATGGAAATCAGGCGGAATTCTAGTTTGTAGGCCGAAAAATGCAAACAATGAGGAACGATCATGGCGGGGCAGAGTCTATGGTTCCTTAGGTCGCATTTAATAGCCCTGAAAAATTTTAGGCGATCGAGGTCCAGGGTCCCGGGACCACTTGGAAGGCGTGGGCTATAGCACACGAAAATATGGGAATCAGGCGGAATTTTAGTTTTTTGGCCGAAAAACACAAAAAGTGAGGAATGATCATGGCGGAGCGGTGACTATGGTTCCTTAGGTCATACGTAATGGCCCTGAAAAATTTTAGGCGACTCGAGTCCGGGGGGGCCGGCCTACTCGGAAGGCGTGGGCTATAACACACGAAAATATGGGAATCAGGAGTATTCTAGTTCTTTGGCCGAAAAGCGCAAAAAATGAGGAACGATCATGGCGAGGCGGTGACTATGGTTCCTTAGGTCTTATTTAATGGACAAAAAAAATTTTAGGCGATCCTAGTCCGGGGAGCCTGGCCCAGTCGGAGGCGTGGGCTGTAGCACACGAAAATATAGGAATTGCGCGGAATTCTAGTTTTTTGGCCGAAAAACGCAAAAAATGAGAAATGATCATGGCGGGGCGGTGACTATGGTTCCTTAGGTCGTATTTGATGGCCCGGAAAAATTTTAGGCGATCAGGGTCCGAGGGCCTGGGACCACTCAGAAGGCGTGGGCTATGGCACACAAAAATGTGGGAATCTCACGGAATTGTAGCTTTTTGGCTGAAAAACACAAAAAATGATGAACGATCATGGTGGGGCGGTGACTATGGTTCCTTAGGTCGTATTTGATGGCCCGAAAAAATTTTAGGCGATTGGGGTCAGGGGGTCCCAGGACCAGTTGGAAGGCATGGGCTAGCACACGAAAATATGGGAATCAGGCAGAATTCTAGTTTTTATGCCGAAAAATGCAAAAAATGAGGAACGATCATGGCGTGGTAGAGTCTATGGTTCCTTAGGTCGTATTTAATGGCCCTGAAATATTTTAGGCGATCGGGATCTGGGGGTCACGNGTCTGGGGGTCCCGGGACAACTTGGAGGCGTGGGCAATAGCACACGAAAATATGGGATTCGGGCGGAATTCTAGTTTTTTGGCCGAACAATGCAAAAAGTGAGGAACGATCATGATGGGGCGATGACTATGGTTCCTTAGGTCGTATGTAATGGCCCTGAAAAATTTTAGGCAACTCGAGTCCGGGGGGCCCGGCCTACTCGGAAGGCATGGGCTATAACACACGAAAATATGGGAATCAGGAGTAATTCTAGTTTTTTGGCCGAAAATTGTAAAAAATGAGGAACGATCATGGCGGGGTGGTGACTAAGGTTCCTTAGGTCGTATTTAATGGACCGAAAAATTTATAGGCGATCCGAGTCCAGGGAGCCTCGCCCACTCGGAGGCGTGGGCCGTAGCACACGAAAATATGGGAATTACGCGGAATTCTAGTTTTTTGGCCGAAAAACGCAAACAAATGAGGAACGATCATGGCGGGGCGGTGACTATGGTTCCTTAGGTCGTATTTGATGGTCCGGATTAATTTTAGGCGATCCGGGGTTCGAGGGTCCCGGGACCACTTTGAAGGCGTGGGCTATAGCACACGAAAATATGGGAATCGGGCAAAATTCTAGTTTTTTGGCCGAAAAATGCAAACTATGAGGAACAATCATGGCAGAGCGGTGACTAAGGTTCCTTAGGTCGTATTTGATGGCCCAAAAATTTTTTAGGCGATCCGAGTCCAGGAAGCCTGGCCCACTCGGAGGCGTGGGCTGTAGCACACAAAAAAGGGAAAATTGCGGAATTGTAGTGTTTTGGCCGAAATTGCAAAAAATGAGGAAAGATCATGGCAGGGCGGTGATTATGGTTCCTTAGGTCGTATTTGATTGCCCGAAAAATTTTAGGTGATCCGGGGTCCGGGGGTCCCAGGACCACTTGGAAGGCGTGAGCTATAGCACACGAAAATATGGGAATCAGGCGGAATTCTAATTTTTTGGCCGCAAAATGCAAACAATGAGGAATGGTCATGGCGGGGTGGTGACTATGGTTCCTTAGGTCGTATTTGATGGCCCGAAAAAATTTTACGCGATCCGGCTCCGTGGGGCCCTACCCATTGGGAAGGCGTGGGCTATAGCACACGCAAATATGGGAATCGAGCGGAATTCTAGTTTTTTGGCCGAAAAACGCAACAAATGAGGAATGATCATGGCGGGGCGGTGACTATTGTTCCTTAGGTCATATTTAATGGCCCGGAAAAATTTTAGGCGATCGGGGTCCAGGGGTCCCGTGACCACATGGAAGGCGTGGGCTATAGCACACGAAAATCGGGAAATCGGGCGGAATTCTAGTTTTTTGTCCGAAACATGCAAAACATGAAGAATGATCATGGCAGGGTGGTGACTATGGTTCCTTAGGTCGTATGTAATGGCCCAGAAAAATTTTAGGCGACTCGAGTCCGGGGGGCCCGGCCTACTCGGAAGGCATGGGCTATAGCACATAAAAATATGGGAATCCGGAGTAATCCTAGTTTTTTGGCCGAAAAGTGCAACAAATGAGGAACGATCATGGCGGGGCGGTGACTATGGTTCCTTAGCTCATATTTAGTGGACCAAAAAAATTTTAGGCGATCCGAGTCCGGGGAGCCCGGCCGACTCGGAGGCGTGGTCTGTAGCACACGAAAATATGGGAATTGCGCGGAATTCTAGTTTTTTGGCCGAAAAACATAAAAAATTAGGAACAATCATGGCGGGGCGGTGACTATGGTTCCTTAGGTCGTATTTGATGGCCCGGAAAATTTTTAGGTGATACGGGGTCCTGGGACCACTTTGAAGGCGTGGGCGATAACACAAGAAAATATGGGAATCGGGCGGAATTCTAGTTTTTAGGCCGAAAAATGCAAAAAATGAGGAACGATCATGGTGGGCGGTGACTATGGTTCCTTAGGTCATATTTAATGGCCCAGAAAAATTTTAGGCGATCTGAAGTCTTGGGGTCCCGGGACCACATGGAAGTCGTGGGCTATAGCACACGAAAATATGGGAATCGGGCGAAATTCTAGTTTTTTGACCGAAAAATGCAAAAAACGAAGAACGATCATGGCGTGGTGGTGACTACGGTTCCTTAAGTCGTATTTGTTGGCCCGAAAAATTTTTAGGTGATCCGAGTCCTGGGGGCCCGGCTCACTCGGAAGGCATGGACTATAGCACACAAAAATATGGGAATCGGGCGAAATTCTAGTTTTTTGGCTGAAAAATGCAAAATATGAGGAACGACCATGGCGGGGCGGTGACTATGGTTCCTTAGGTCGAATTTGGTGGCACAAAAATATTTTAGGCGATCATAGTCCGGGGGGCCTGGCCCACTCGAAAGACGTGGGCGAAATTCTAGTTTTTTCGGCGAAAAATGCAAAAAATGAAGAACGATCATGGTGGGGCGGTGACTATGGTTCCTTAGGTCCTATTTGATGGCCCGGAAAATTTTTAGGTGATCAGGGGTTTGGGGGTCCTGGGACCACTTGGAAGTCGTGGGCTATAGCACACGAAAATATTGGAATTGGGCGAAATTCTAGTTTTTTCGCTGAAAATTCAATAAATGAGGAACGATCATATCAGGGCGGTGACTATGGTTCCTTAGGTTGTATTTGATGGACCGAAAAACTTTTAGGCGATCACAGTCCGGGGGGCCTGGCCCACTCGGAAGGCGTGGGCTATAACATACAATAATATGGGAATCACCCGAAATTCTAGTTTTTCGGCCGAAAAATGCAAAACATGAGGAACGATCATGGCAGGGCGGTGACTATGGTTCCTTAGGTCATATTGGATGTCCCGGAAAAATTTTAGGCGATCCGGCTCCGTGGGGCCCTACCCATTGGGAAGGCCTGAGCTATAGCACACGAAAATATGGGAATCAGGCGGAATTCTATTGTTTGGCCGAAAAACGCAAAACATGATGAACGATCATGGTGGGCGGTGACTATGGTTCCTTAGGTTGTATTTAATGGCCCAGAAAAATTTTAGGCGATCCGAAGTCTTGGGGTCCCGGGACAACATGGAAGTCGTGGGCTATAGCATACGAAAATATGGGAATCGGGCGAAATTCTAGTTTTTTGGCCGAAAAATGCAAAACACGAAGAACGATCATGGCGGGGTGGTGACTACGGTTCCTTAGGTCGTATTTGTTTGTCCGAAAATTTTTTAGGTGATCCGAGTCCGGGGGGCCCGGCTCACTCGGAAGGCGTGGGCTATAGCACACAAAAATATGGGAATCAGGCGAAATTCTAGTTTTTTGGCTGAAAAATGCAAACAATGAGGAACGATCATGGCGGGGCAGTGACTATGGTTCCTTAGGTCGTATTAGGTGGCAAAAAATTTTTTTAGGCAATCACGGTCCGGGGGGCCTGGCCCACTCGGAATACGTGGGCTATAACACACGATAATATGGGAATCACGCGGAATTCTAGTTTTTTGGCCAAAAAATGCATAAAATGACGAACGATCATGGCGGGGCGGTGACTATGGTTACTTAGGTCGTAGTTGATGGCCCGGACAAATATTAGGCGATCCGGCTCCGTGGGGCCCAACCCATTGGGAAGGCGCGGGCTGTAGCACACGAAAATATGGGAATCGGGCAGAATTCTAATTTTTTGGCCGAGAAACGCAAAACATGAGGAATGATCATGTAGGGGCAGTGACTGTGGTTCCTTAAGTCGTATTTAATGGCCCTGAAAATTTTTAGGTCATCTGGGGTCCGGTGGGCCGGGGACCACTTGGAAGGCGTGGGCGATAACATAAAAAAATATGGGAATCGGGCGGAATTCTAATGTTTAGGGAGCAAAATGCAAAAAATGAGGAATGATCATGGTGGGGCGGTGACTATGGTTCCTTAGGTCGTATTAAATGGCCAAAAACAATTTTAGGCGATCCGAGTTCGGGGGGCCCGGCCCAATCTGAGGCGTGGGCTGTAGCACACGAAAATATGGGAATTGTGCGGAAATCTAGATTTTTGGCCGCAAAATGCAAAAAATGAGGAATGATAATGGTGGGGCGATGACTATGGTTCCTTAGGTCGTATTTGATGGCCCGGAAAAATTTTAGGTGATCCGGGGTCTGGGGGTCCTGGGACCACTTGGAAGTCGTGGGCACACGAAAATATGGGAATTGTGCGGAAATCTAGATTTTTGGCCGCGAAATGCAAAAAATGAGGAATGATAATGGTGGGGCGATGACTATGGTTCCTTAGGTCGTATTTGATGGCCCGGAAAAATTTTAGGTGATCCGGGGTCTGGGGGTCCTGGGACCACTTGGAAGTCGTGGGCACACGAAAATATGGGAATTGTGCGGAAATCTAGATTTTTGGCCGCGAAATGCAAAAAATGAGGAATGATAATGGTGGGGCGATGACTATGGTTCCTTAGGTCGTATTTGATGGCCCGGAAAAATTTTAGGTGATCCGGGGTCTGGGGGTCCTGGGACCACTTGGAAGTCGTGGGCACACGAAAATATGGGAATTGTGCGGAAATCTAGATTTTTGGCCGCGAAATGCAAAAAATGAGGAATGATAATGGTGGGGCGATGACTATGGTTCCTTAGGTCGTATTTGATGGCCCGGAAAAATTTTAGGTGATCCGGGGTCTGGGGGTCCTGGGACCACTTGGAAGTCGTGGGCACACGAAAATATGGGAATCGGGCGAAATTCTAGTTTTTTGGGCGAAAAATGCAAAAAATGAAGAACGATCATGGTGGGGCGGTGACTATGGTTCCTTAGGTATTATTTGATGGCCCGAAAAAATTTTAGGTGATCAGGGGTTTGGGGGTCCTGGGAGCACTTGGAAGTCGTGGGCTATAGCACACGAAAATATTGGAATTGGGCAAAATTCTAGTTTTTTAGCTGAAAAATGCAATAAATGAGGAACGATCATGGAGGGGCGGTGACTATGGTTCCTTAGGTCATATTTGATGGACCAAAATTTTTTTAGGCGATCACAGTCCGGGGGGCCTGGCCCACTCGGAAGGCGTGGGCTATTACACACAATAATATGGGAATCACGTGGAATTCTAGTGTTTTGGCCGGAAAATGCAAGAAATTAGGAACGATCATGGCAGGGCAGTGACTATGGTTCCTTAGGTCGTATTTGATGTCCCGGAAATGTTTTAGGCAATCCGGCTCCGTAGGCCCCTACCCATTGGGAAGACGTGAGCTATAGCACACGGAAATATGGGAATCGGGCGGAATTCTATTTTTTTGGCCGCAAAACGCAAAACATGATGAACGATCATGGCGGGGCGGTGACTATGGTTCCTAGGATCGTATTTGATGGCCTAAAAAATTTTTAGGCGATCGGGGTCCGGGGGGCCCGGGACTACTCGGAAGGCGTGGGCTATAGCACACGAAAATATTGGATTCGGGCGGAATTCTAGTTATTTAGCCATAAAATGCAAAACATGAGGAAAGGTCAAGGCGGGGCGGTGACTATGGTTCCTTAGGTTGTATTTGATGGTCCGGAAAAATGTTAAGGCGATGCGGCTCCGTGGGGCCCTACCCATTGAGAAGGCGTGGGCTATAGGACACGAAAATATAGGAATCACGCGGAATTCTAGTTTTTTGGCCGAAAAACACAAAAACTGAGGAATGATCATGGCAGGGCGGTGACTATGGTTCCTTAGGTCGTATTTGATGGTCCGGAATAATTTTAGGCGATCGGGGTCCGGGGATCCCGGGACCACTTGGAAGGCGCGGGCTAGCACACGCAAATCTAGGAATCGGGCGAAATTCTTGGTTTTTGGCCGAAACACGCAAAAAGTGAGGAACGCTCATGGAGGGGCAGTGGCTATGGTTCCTTAGGTCGTATGTAATGGCCCAGAAAAATTTTAGGCGATCCGAGTCCGGGGAGCCCGGCCCACTCGGAGGCGTGGGCTGTAGCACACGAAAATATGGGAATTGCGCGGAATTCTAGTTTTTTGGCCGAGAAATGCAAAACCTGAGGAACGATCATGGCGGGGCGGTGATTATGGTTCCTTAGGTCGTATTTGATGTCCTGGATAAAATTTAGGAGATCCGGGGTCGGGGGGTACCGGGACCACTTGGAAGGCGTGGGCTATAGCACACGAAAATATGGGAATCGGGCGAAATTCTAGTTTTTAGGATGAAAAATGCAAAAAATGAGGAACGACCATGGCGAGGCGGTGACTATGGTTCCTTAGGTCGTATTTGATGGCCAGGATAAATTTTAGGCGATCAGGGTCCGGGGGTCCCGGGACCACTTGGAAGGCGTGGGCTATAGCACACGAAAATATGGGAATCGGGCGAAATTCTAGGTTCTTAGCCGTAAAATGCAAAATAACGAGGAATGGTCATGGAAGGGCGGTGACTATGGTTCTTTATATTGTATTTGATGACCTGGAAAATTGTTAGACGATCGGGGTCCGAGGGGCCCGGGACCACTTGCAAGGCGTGGGCTATAGCACACGAAAATATGGGAATCGGGAGGAATTCTTGTTTTTTCGCCGTAAAATGCAAAAAATGAGGAATGGTCATGACGGGGCAGTGACTATGGTTCTTTAGGTCCTATTTGATGTCCCGGAATAATTTTAGGCGATCGCGGTCCGGGGGTCCCGGGATCTCTTGGAAGGCATGGGCAATAGCACACGAAAGTATGGGAATCGGGCGGAATGCTAGGTTTTTAGCCGTAAAACGCAAAACAACAAGGAACGGTCATGGAAGGGCGGTGACTATGGTTCTTTAGATCGTATTTGATGGCCCGAAAAACTTTTAGGCGATCCGACTCCGTGAGGCCCTACCCATTGGGAAGGCGTGGGCTATAGCACACGAAAATATGGGAATCGCGCGAAATTCTAGTTTGTTGGCCGAAAAACACAAAACATGACGAACGATCATGGTGGGGCGGTGACTATGGTTCCTTAGGTCGTATTTGATGTCCCGGAAAAATTTTAGGAGATCGGGTTCGGGGGTCTCGGGACCACTTGGAAGGCGTGGGCTCTAGCACACGAATATATGGGAATCGGGCGGAATTCTAGTTTTTAGGCTGAAAAATGCAATAAATGAGGAACGATTATGGCGGGGTGGTGACTATGGTTGTTTAGGTTGTATTTGAAGGCTCGAAAAATTTTTAGGCATTCCTAGTCCGGGGGGCCCGGCCTACTCTATAACACACGAAAATATGGTAATCGGCCAGACTTCTAGTTTTTTGGCCGTAAAATGCAAAAAATGAGGAATGGTCATGACGGGGTGGTGACTACGGTTCCTTAGGTCGTATTTCATGGCTCGGAAAAATTTTAGGCGATCCGGCTCCGTGGGGACCTACCCATTGGGAAGAAGTGGGCTATAGCACACGAAAATATGGGAATCGCGTGGAATTCTAGATTTTTGGCTGAAAAACACAAAAAATGAGGAACGATCATGGAGGAGCGGTAACTGTGCTTCCTTTAGTCGTATTTGATATCCCGTGAAAATTTAGGAGATCAGGGTTCGGGGGTCCCGGGACCACTTCTAAGGCGTGGGCTCTAGCACACGAAAATATGGGAATCTGGCGGAATTCTAGTTATTAGGCCAAAACATGCAAAAGATGAGGAACGATTATGGCAGGGCGGTGACTATGGTTCTTTGGTCATATTTGATGGCTCGGAAAATTTTTAGGTGTTCCCAGTCCGGGGGGCCCGACCCACTCTATAGCAAGCGAATATATGGTAATCGGGCGGAATTTTAGTATTTTGGCAGAAAAACGCAAAAATGAGGAATGATCATGGCGGGGTGGTGACTATTGTTCCTTAGCTCGTATTTGATGGCCCGGAAAAATTTTAGGCGATCGCGGTCCTAGGGTCCCGGGACCACTTGGAAGGCGTGGGCTATAGCACACGAAAATCTGGGAATCGGGCGAAATTCTAGTTTTTTGGTCGAAACACGCAAAAAGTGAGGAACAATCATGGCGGAGCGGTGACTATGGTTCCTTAGGTCGTATTTAATGGCACGGAAAAATTTTAGGCGATCCGAGTCTGGGGAGCCCGGCCCACTCGGAGGCATGGGCTCTTGGGGCGTCTTTGGCTTTACGATAGAAAGCTCGCCGGAGAAAGCCAGGTGCGCTGTAGCACACGAAAATATGGGAATTGCGCGGAATTCTAGTTTTTTGGCCCAAAAATGCAAAACATTAGGAACGATCATGGCGGGGCGGTGACTATGGTTCCTTAGGTCGTATTTGATGTCCCGAAATGTTTTTTGGAAATCGGGGTTCTGGGGTCCCGGGACCACTTGGAAGGCGTGGGCCCTAGCACACGAAAATATGGGAATCGGACGGAATTCTAAATTTTAGGCCTAAAAATGCAAAAACTGAGGAACGATTATGGTGGGGCGGTGACTATGGTTCTTTAGGTCGTATTTGATGGCCCCGAAAAATTTTTAGGCGTTCCCACTACGGGGGCCCGGCCCACTCTATAGCACACAAAAATATGGGAATCAGGCGGGATTCTAGTTTTGTTTTGCAGAAAAATGCAAACAATGAGGAACAATCATGGCGGGGAAGTGACTATGGTTCATTAGGTAGTATTTGATGGCCCGAAAATTTTTTAGGCGATCCAAGTTCGGGGGGCTCGGCCCACTCGGAAGGCGTGGGCTATATAACACGAAAATATGGGAATCGGGCGGAGTTATAGTTTTTAGGCCGAAAAATGCAAAACAATGAGGAAAGATCATGGCGAGGTTTTAACTATGGTTCCTTAGGTCATATTTGATGGCCCGAAATAATTTTAGGCGATCCGAGTCCGGGAGCCTGGCCCACTCAGAAGGCGTGGGCTATTGCAAAATATAATGCGGGAATCTGGGGGAAATCTTGTATATTTGCCGAAAAACGCAAAAAATGAGGAACGTTCATGGCGGGGCGGTGACTATGATTCCTTAGGTCATATTTGATGGTCTGGAAAAATTTTAGGCTATCGAGCTCCGGGGGTCTCGGGACCACTTGGAAGGCGTGGGCTATAGCACACGAGAATATGAGAATCGGGTAGAATTCTAGTATTTTTGCCGTATAATGCAAAAAATGAGAAATGATCATGGCGGGGCAGTTCCTATGGTTCCTTAGGTCATATTGGATGGACCGGATAAATGTTAGGCTATCGAGGTTTGGGGGTCCCGGGATCACTTGGAAGGCGTGGCCATAGCACACGAAAATATGGGAATCGGGCGGAATTATAGTTTTTTGGCTGTAAAATGCAAAAATTGAGGAACGATCATGGCGGGGCGGTGACTATGGTTCCTTAGGTCATATTTGATGCCCAAGAAAATTTTTAGGTGATCGGGGTCCGGGGGGCCCGGGACCACTCGGAAGGCGTGGGTTATAGCAAACGAAAATATGGGAATCGGGACGAATTCTAGGTTTTATGCAGACAAATGCAAAAGAATGAGGAACGATCATGGCGGTGCGGTGACTATGCTTCCTTAGGTCGTATTTGATGGCTCGAAATAATTTAAGGCGATCCGAGTCCGGAGCCCCCAGCCCACTCAGAAGGCGTGGGTTATTGCACACGAAAATATGGGAATCGGGTAGAATTCTAGTATTTTTGCCGTAAAATGCAAAACATGAGAAATGATCATGGAGGGGTGGTGAATATGGTTCATAAGGTCATATTTGCTGGCCCGGAAAAATTTTAGGCGATCGGGGTCTGGGTTTCCCGGGACCACTTGGAAGGCATGGGCTATAGTACATAAAAATATGGGAATCAGGCAGAATTCTAGGTCTTTGGCTGTAAAACGCAACAAATCGAGGAACGGTCATAGCAGGGCGGTGACTATGGTTCTTTAGGTCGTATTTGACGGCCCAGAAAAATTTTAGGCGATCCTAGTCCGGGATGGACGGCCCACTTGGAAGGCATGGGCTATAGCACACGAAAATATGGGGATCGGGCGAAATTCTAATTTTTTAGCCGTAAAATGCAAAAAATGAGGAACGATCATGGAGGGGTGGTAAATATGGTTCCTTAGATAGTATTTGATGGCCCAGAAAAATTTTAGGCGATCGGGGTCCGGGAGTCCCGGGACCACTTGGAAGGCGTGGGCTATAGCACACGAAAATATTGGAATGGGGTGGAATTCTAGTTCTTTGGCCAAACAACGTAGAAAAAATGAGGAATTGTCATGGCAGGGCGGTTACTATGGTTTTCTAGGTCTTATTTGATCGCCCGGAAAATGTTTAGGCGATCGGANCGTTCTTTTCCCGCAAAACATAAACAAATGAGGAACAATCATGGAGCGGCGGTGACTATGGCTCCTTAGGTCGTATTTGATGCCCCGCAAAAATTTTAGGCGATACAAGTCCGGGGGGCCCAGCCCACTCGGAAGGCGTGGGCTATTGCACACAAAAATATGGGAATCGGGCGGCATTCAAGATTTTTGGCCGAAATACTCAAAATATGAGGTGCGATCATGGCTGGGCGGTGACTATGGCTCCTTAGGTCATATTTGATGGCCCGAAAAATTTTTAGGCAATCGGGGTCTGGGGGTCCCGGGACCACTTGGAAGGCGTGGGCTATATAGCACACACAAATATGGGAATCGGGCAGAAGTCTAGGTCTTTGGCCGTAAAACGCAAAAAAATGAGGAACGGTCATGGCGGGGCAGTGACTATGGTTCCTTAGGTCGTAATTTATGGCTTGGAAACCACTTGGAAGGCATGGGCTATAGCACACGAAAATATGGGAATCGGGCGGAATTAAAGACTTTTGGCCGAAAAACCCAAAAAATGAGGTGCGATCATGGCTGGGCGGTGACTATGGTTCCTTAGGTGGTATTTGATGGACCTAACTTTTAGGCGATCCGGCTCCCATTGGGAAGGAGTGGGCTAGCACACGAAAATATGGGAATCGGTTGGAATACTAGTTTTTTGGCCGAAAAATGCAAACAATGAGGAACGATCATGGCGGAGCGGTGATTATGGTTCCTTCGGTCGTATTTAATGGCACGTAAAACTTTAGGCGATCCGAGTTCGGGGGTTCCGGGGCCACTTGGTAGGCGTGGGCTATAGCACACGAAATATGGGAATCAGGCGGAATTCTAGTTTTTTGGCTGTAAAATGCATAAAATGAGGAACGATCATGGCGGGGCGGTGACTATGGTTCCTTAGGTCTTATTTGATGCCCCGAAAAAATTTTAGGCGATCGGGGTCCGGGGGGCCCGGGACCACTCGGAAGGCGTGGGCTACATACCACACGCAAATATGAGAATCTGGAAGAATTCTAGATTTTACGCCGAAAAATGCAAAAGAATGAGGAACGATCATGGCGGGGCGGTGACTATGGTTACTTAGGTCGTATTTGATGGCTCGAAATAATTTTAGGCGATCCAAGTCAGGGGACCCCGGCCCACTCGAAAGGCGTGGGCTATTACACACGAAAATATGTGAATCGGATAGAATTCTAGATATTTTGCCATAAAATGCAAAAAATGAGAAACGATCATGGCAGGGCGGTGACTATGGTTCCTTAGGTCATATTTAATGGCCCAAAAAATTTTTAGGCGATTGGGGTCTGGGGGTCCCGGGACCACTTGGAAGGCGTGGGCTATAGCACACGAAAATATGGGAATCGGGTAGAATTCTAGTTTTTTTGCTGTAAAATGCAAAAAATGAGAAACGATCATGGCAGGGTGGTGACTATGGTTCCTTAGGTC
>AWOL01S0021081.1:1281-19371 GCA_000715115.1 Nicotiana otophora
CCTTAGGTCATATTTGATGGCTCGGAAAAATTTTAGGCGATCGGGGTCTGGGGGTCCCGTGACCACTTGGAAGGCGTGGGCTATAGCACATAAAAATCTAGGAATCAGGCGAAATTCTAGTTTTTTGGCCGAAACACGCAAAACGTGAGGAACGATCATGGCGGGGCGGTGACTGTGGTTCCTTAGGTCGTATTTAATGGCCCGGAAAAGTTTTAGGGGATCTGAGTCCGGGGAGCCCGGCCCACTCGTAGGCGTGGGCTGTAGCACACGAAAATTTGGCAATCGAACAGAATTCTAGTTTTTTTGGCGAAAAACACAAAACATGAGGAACGATCATTGCGGGGCGGTGGCTATGGTTCCTTATGTTGTATTTGTTGTCCCGGAAAAATTTTTGGAGATCGGGGTTCGGGGGTCCCGGGACCACTTGGAAGGCGTGGGCTCTAGCACACGAAAATATGGGAATCGGGCGGCATTCTAAAGTTTAGGCCGAAAAATGCACAAACTGAGGAACGATTATGGCGGGGCGGTGACTATGGTTCTTTAGGTCGTATTTGATGCCCCCGAAAAAATTTTAGGCGTTCCCACTACGGGGGGCCCGGCCCACTTTATAGCACACAAAAATATGAGAATTAGGCGGGATTCCAGTTTTTTTGCAGAAAAATGCAAAAAATGAGGAACAATCATGGCGGGGCAGTGACTATGGTTCCTTAGGTCGTATTTGATGGCCCGAAAAATTTTTAGGCGATCCAAGTCGGGGGGGCTCGGCCCACTCGGAAGGTGTGGGCTATAGCACACGAAAATATGGGAATCAGGCGGAGTTATAGTTTTTAGGCCGAACAATGCAAAAGAATGAGGAAAGATCATGGCAAGGTTGTAACTATGGTTCCTTAGGTCATATTTGATGGCCCGAAATAATTTTAAGCGATCCGAGTCCGGGTGCCCAGCCCACTCAGAAAGCATGGGCTATTGCAAAATACAATACGGGAATCTGGGGGAAATCTTGTATTTTTGACGAAAAACAATAAAAATGAGGAACGCTCATGGAGGGGCGGTGACTATGATTTCTTAGGTCGTATTTGATGGTCCAGAAAAATTTTAGGCTATCGGGGTCCGGGGATCTACCACTTGGAAGGCGTGGGCTATAGCACACGAGAATATGAGAATCAGGTGGAATTCTAGTATTTTTGCCGTAAAATGCAAAAAATGAGAAATGATCATGTCGGGGCGGTGCCTATGGTTCCTTAGGTCGTATTTGATGGCCCGGATAAATTTTAGGCTATCGGGGTTTGGGGCTATAAAATGCAAAAAATGAGGAACGATTATGGCGGGGCGGTGACTATGGTTCCTTAGGTCATATTTGATGCCCAAGAAAATTTTTAGGTGATCGGGGTCCGGGGGGCCCGGGACCACTCGGAAGGCGTGGGCTATAGCAAACGCAAATATGGAATCCGAAAGAATTCTAGGTTTTACACAGAAAAATGCAAAAGAAAGAGGAACGATCATGGTGGGGCGGTGACTATGTTTCCTTAGGTCGTATTTGATGGCCCGAAATAATTTTAGGCAATCCGTGTCCGGGGGCCCCGGCCCACTCGGAAGGCGTGGGATATTGCACACGAAAACATGTGAATCGGATAGAATTCTAGATATTTTGCCGTAAAATGCAAAAAATGAGAAACGATCATGGCAGGGCGGTGACTATAGTTCCTTAGGTCATATTTGATGGCCCGAAAAATTTTTAGTCAATCGGGGTCTGGGGGTCCCGGGACCACTTGGAAGGCGTGGGCTATATAGCACACAAAAATATGGGAATCAGGCGGAATTCTAGGTCTTTGGCCGTAAAACGAAAAAACATGAGGAACGGTCATGGCGGGGCAGTGACTATGGTTCCTTAGGTCGTAATTTATGTCCTGGAAACCACTTGGAAGGCAAGGGCTATAGCACACGAAAATATGGGAATCGGGCGGAATTAAAGACTTTTGGCCGAAAAACCCAAACAATGAGGTGCGATCATGGATGGGCGGTGACTATGGTTCCTTAGGTGGTATTTGATGGACCTAACTTTTAGGCGATCCGGCTCCCATTGGGAAGGAGTGGGCTAGCACACGAAAATATGGGAATCGGTTGGAATACTAGTTTTTTGGTCGAAAAATGCAAACAATGAGCAATTATCATGGAGGGGCGGTGACTATGGTTCCTTAGGTGGTATTTGATGGACCTAACTTTTAGGCGATCCGGCTCCCATTGGGAAGGAGTGGGCTAGCACACGAAAATATGGGAATCGGTTGGAATACTAGTTTTTTGGTCGAAAAATGCAAACAATGAGCAATGATCATGGAGGGGCGGTGACTATGGATCCTTAGGTCATATTTGATTCCCCAAAAAAATTTTAGGCGATCGGGCTCCGGGGGGCCTGGGACCACTCGGAAGGCGTGGGCTATATACCACACGCAAATATGAGAATCTGACAGAATTCTAGATTTTATGCTGAAAATGCAAAAGAATGAGGAACGATCATGGCAGGGCGGTGACTATGGTTACTTAGGTCGTATTTGATGGCCCGAAATAATTTTAGGCGATCCGAGTCCGGGGGCCCCGGCCCACTCGAAAGCCGTGGGCTATTGCACACGAAAATAAGTGAATCGGATAGAATTCTAGTTTTTTTGCCGTAAAATGCAAAAAATGAGAAACGATCATGGAAGGGCGGTGACTATGGTTTCTTAGGTCGTATTTGATGGCCCGAAAAAATTTTAGGCGATTGGTGTGTGGGGGTCCCGGGACCACTTGGAAGGCGTGGGCTATAGCACACGAAAATATGGGAATCGGGTAGAATTCTAGTTTTTTTGCCGTAAAATGCAAATAATGAGAAACGATCATGGCTGGGCGGTGGCTATGGTTCCTTAGGTCGTATTAGATGGCGCTGAAAAGTTTTAGGAGATCGGGGTCTAGGGTCCCGGGACCAGATGGAAGGCGTGGGCTATAGCACACGAAAATATGGGAATCGGGCGGAATCCTAGGTTTTTGTCCGTAAAATGCAAAAAAAAGAGGAACGGTTATGACAGGGCGGTGACTATGGTTCTTTAGGTCGTATTTGATGGCCCGAAAAATTTTTAGGTGATCCTAGTCCGGGGTTCATGGCCCACTTGGAAGGCGTGGGCTATAGCACACGAAAATATGGGTTTCGGGCGGATCTTTAGTTTATTCGCCGTAAAATGCAAATAATGACGAACGATCATGGCGGGGCGGTGACTATGGTTCCTTAGGTCGTATTTGATGGCCCGAAAAACTTTTAGGCGATCCAGCTCCGTGGGACCCTACCCATTGGGAAGGAGTGGGCTAGCACACTAAAAATATGGGAATCAGGCGGAATACTAGTTCTTTGGCCGAAAAACACAAACAATGAGGAATGATCATGGAGGGGTGGTGACTATGGTTCCTTAGGTCGTATTTAATGGCGCGTAAAGTTTTAGGCGACCCGTGTCCGGTGGTTCCGGGACCACTTGGAAGGCATGGGCTACACACAAAAATATGGGAATCGGGCGGAATTATAGTTTTTTTGCTGTACAATGCAAAATATGAGGAACGATCATGGCATGGAGGTGACTGTGGTTCCTTAGGTCATATTTGATGCCCCAAAAAAAATTTAGGCGATCGGGGTCCGGGGGGCACGGGACCACTCTGAAGGCGTGGGCTATAGCAAACGAAAATATGGGAATTAGGAAGAATTCTAGTTTTTACGCCGAAAAATGCAAAAGAATGAGGAACGATCATGGCGGGGCGGTGACTATTGTTCCTTAGGTCGTATTTGATGGCCCGAAATAATTTTAGGCGATCCGAGTTCGGGGCCCCCGACCCACTAGGAAGCCATGGGCGATTACACACGAAAATATAGGAATCGAGTAGAATTCTAGTTTTGTTGCCGTAAAATGCAAAATATGAGAAACGATCACGGCAGGGCGGTGACTATGGTTCCTTAGGTCATATTTGATGGCCAAAAAACATTTTAGGAGATCGGGGTCTGGGGGTCCCTGGACCACTTGGAAGGCGTGGGCTATAGCACACGAAAATATGGGAATCGGGCGGAATTCTAGGTTTTCGCCGTAAAACGCAAAACAACGAGGAACGGTCATGGCAGGGTGGTGGCTATTGTTCTTTAGGTCGTATTTGATGGCCCTGAAAATTTTTAGGCGATCCTAGTCCGGGGTGCATGGCCCACTTGTAAGGGGTGGGCTATAGCACACGAAAATATGGGGATCGGGCGGAATTCTTGTTTTTTGGCCGTAAAATGCAAACAATGAGGAACGATCATGGCGGGGCGGTGACTATGGTTCCTTAGATTGTATTTGATGGACCAAAAATATTTTAGGCGATCGGGGTCCGGGAGTCCCAGGACCACTTGGAAGGCGTGGGCTATAGCACACGAAAATATGGGAAACGGGTAGAATTCTAATTCTTTTCCTGCAAAACGCAAAAAATGAGGAACGATCATGGAGGGGCGGTGACTATGGTTCCTTAGGTAGTATTTGATGCCCCACAAAAAATTTAGGCGATCCGAGTCTGGGGGGCCCGGCCCACTCTGAAGGCGTGGGCTATTGCACACAAAAATATGAGAATCAGGCGGAATTCAAGATTTTTTGCCGAAAAACCCAAAAAATGAGGAACGATCATGGCGGGGCGGTGACTATGGTTCCTTAGGTCGTATTTGATAGCCCGAAAAACTTTTAGGCGATCCGGCTCCCATTGGGAAAGAGTGGGCTAGCACACGCAAATATGGGAATCGGGCGGAATACTAGTTTTTTGGCTGTAAAATGCATAAAATGAGGAACGATCATGGTGGAGCCGTGACTATGGTTCGTTAGGTCATATTTGATGCCCCGGAAAAATTTTAGGAGATCAAGGTCCGGGGGACCCGGGACCACTCGGAAGGCGTGTGCTATAGCACACGAAATATAGGAATCTAGCAGAATTCTAGTTTTTACGCCGAAAAATGCAAAAGAATGAGGAACGATCATGGCGGAGCGGTGACTATGGTTCCTTAGGTCGTATTTGATTGCCCGAAATAATTTTATGCGATCCGAGTCCGGGGCCTCGGGCCCACTCGGAAGGCGTGGGCTATTGCACACGAAAATATGGGAATCAGATAGAATTCTAGTTTTTTGCCGTAAAATGCGAAAATTGAGAAACGATCATTGCAAGGCGGTGACTATGGTTCCTTAGGTCGTATTTGATGGCCCGGAAAAATTTTAGGCGATCGGGGTCTTGGGGTCCCGGGACCACTTGGAAGGCGTGGGCTATAGCACACGAAAATATGGGAATCTGGTAGAATTCTAGTTTTTTTGCCGTAAAATTCAAAAAATGAGAAACGATCATCGCAGGACGGTGACTATGGTTCCTTAGGTCGTATTAGATGGTGTGGAAAAATTTTAGGCGATCGGGGTCTGGGGTTCCCGGGACCACTTGGAAGGCGTGGGCTATAGCACACGAAAATATGGGAATCGGGCGGAATTCTAGGTTTTTGGCCGTAAAATGTAAAATAACGAGGAAGGGTCATGGCAGAGTGGTGACTATGGTTCTTTAGGTCATATTTGATGGCACAGAAAATTTTAAGGCGATCCTAGTCCGGGGCGCACGGCCCACTTGGAAGGCGTGGGCTATAGCACACGTAAATATGGGGATCCGGCAGAATTCTAGTTTTTTAGCTGTAAAATGCAAAAAATGACGAACGATCATGGCGGGGCGGCGACTATGGTTCCTTAGGTCGTATTTGATGGCCTGGAAAACTTTTAGGCGATCCGGCTCCGTGGGACCCTACCCATTGGGAAGGAGTGGGCTAACACACGAAATAACGGGAATCGGGCGGAATACTAGTTTTTTTGGCCGAAAAACGCAAACAATGAGGAACTATCATGGCGGGGAGGTGAATATGGTTCCTTAGGTCGTATATTTAATGGCGCGTAAATTTTTAGGCGATCCGAGTCCGGTGGTTCCGGGACCACTTGGAAGGCATGGGCTATAGCACACGAAAATATGGGAATCGGGCGGAATTCTAGTTTTTTGGCTGTAAAATGCAAACAATGAGGAACGATCATGGCGTGGAGGTGACTATGGTTCCTTAGGTCATATTTGATGCCACGGAAAAATTTTAGGCGATCGGGGTCCGGGGGGCCCGGGACCATTCGGAAGGCGTGGGCTATAGAACACGAAAATATGTGAATCGGCCAGAATGCAAGTTTTTACACCGAAAAATGCAAAAGAATGAGGAACGATCATGGCAGGGCGGTGACTATTGTTCCTTAGGTCGTATTTGATGGCCCGGAAATATTTTAGGCGATCGGGGTCTGGGGGTCCCGGGACCACTTGGAAGGCGTAAGCTATAGCAGACGAAAATATGGGGATCGGGCAGAATTCTAGTTTTTTGGCTGTAAAATGCAAAAAATGACGAACGATCATGGCGGGGCGGTGACTATGGTTCCTTAGGTCGTATTTGATGGCCCGAAAAACTTTTAGGCGATCCAGCTCCGTGGGACCCTACCCATTGGGAAGGAGTGGGCTAGCACATGAAAATATGGGAATCGGGCGGAATACTAGGTTTTTGGCCGAAAAAAGAAAACAATTAGGAATGATCAAGGCGGGGCAGTGACTATGGTTCCTTAGGTCGTATTTGATGGCCCGAAAAACTTTTAGGCGATCCAGCTCCGTGGGACCCTACCCATTGGGAAGGAGTGGGCTAGCACATGAAAATATGGGAATCGGGCGGAATACTAGGTTTTTGGCCGAAAAAAGAAAACAATTAGGAATGATCAAGGCGGGGCAGTGACTATGGTTCCTTAGGTCGTATTTAATGGTGCGTAAAATTTTAGGCGATCCGAGTCCGGTGGTTCCGGGACCACTTGGAAGGCGTGGGCTGCACACGAAAATATGGGGATCTGGCGGAATTCTAATTTTTTGGCCGTAAAATGCAAAAACTGAGGAACGATCATGGCAGGGCGATGACTATGGTTCCTTAGATCGTATTTGATGTCCCGAAAAATTTTTAGGCGAACGGGGTTCGGGAGTCCCGGGACCACTTGGAAGGCGTGGGCTATAGCGCCCGAAAATATAGTAATCGGATACAATTATAGTTTTTTTGCCGTAAAAATGCAAAAAATGAGAAACGATCATGGCAGGACGGTGATTATGGTTCCTTAGGTCGTTCTTTTTGGCCCGAAAAAATTTAGGCGATCGGGGTCTGGGGGTCCCGGGACCACTTGGAAGGCGTGGGCTATAGCACACGAAAATATGGGAATCTGGTAGAATTCTAGTTTTTTTGCCGTAAAATGCAAAAAATGAGAAACGATCATGGCAGGGCGGTGACTATGGTTCCTTAGGTCGTATTAGATGGCGCTGAAAAATTTTAGGCGATCGGGGTCTGGGGGTCCCGGGACCACTTGGAAGGCGTGGGCTATAGCACACAAAAATATAGGGATCGGGCAGAATTCTAGTTTTTTGGCCGTAAAATGCAAACAATGACGAACGATCATGGCGGGGCGGTGACTATGGTTCCTTAGGTCGTATTAGATGGCGCTGAAAAATTTTAGGCGATCGGGGTCTGGGGGTCCCGGGACCACTTGGAAGGCGTGGGCTATAGCACACAAAAATATAGGGATCGGGCAGAATTCTAGTTTTTTGGCCGTAAAATGCAAACAATGACGAACGATCATGGCGGGGCGGTGACTATGGTTCCTTAGGTCGTATTAGATGGCGCTGAAAAATTTTAGGCGATCGGGGTCTGGGGGTCCCGGGACCACTTGGAAGGCGTGGGCTATAGCACACAAAAATATAGGGATCGGGCAGAATTCTAGTTTTTTGGCCGTAAAATGCAAACAATGACGAACGATCATGGCGGGGCGGTGACTATGGTTCCTTAGGTCGTATTAGATGGCGCTGAAAAATTTTAGGCGATCGGGGTCTGGGGGTCCCGGGACCACTTGGAAGGCGTGGGCTATAGCACACAAAAATATAGGGATCGGGCAGAATTCTAGTTTTTTGGCCGTAAAATGCAAACAATGACGAACGATCATGGCGGGGCGGTGACTATGGTTCCTTAGGTCGTATTAGATGGCGCTGAAAAATTTTAGGCGATCGGGGTCTGGGGGTCCCGGGACCACTTGGAAGGCGTGGGCTATAGCACACAAAAATATAGGGATCGGGCAGAATTCTAGTTTTTTGGCCGTAAAATGCAAACAATGACGAACGATCATGGCGGGGCGGTGACTATGGTTCCTTAGGTCGTATTTGATGGCCCGAAAAACTTTTAGGCGATCCAGCTCCTCGGGACCCTACCCATTGGGAAGCAGTGGGCTAGCACACGAAAATATGGGAATCGGGCGGAATACTAGTTTTTTGGCAAAAAAACGCAAAGCATGAAGAACGATCATGGTGGGGCGGTGAATATGGTTCCTTAGGTCGTATTTAATGGTGCTTACAATTTTAGGCGATCCGAGTCCGGTGGTTCCGGGACCACTTGGAAGGCGTGGGCTATAGCACACGAAAATATGGGGATCTGGCGGAATTCTAATTTTTTGGCCGTAAAATGCAAAAAAGGAGGAACGATCATGGCGGGGCGATGACTATGGTTCCTAAGATCGTATTCTATGTCCCGGAAACATTTTAGTCGATCGGGGTCCGGGAGTCCCGGGACCAGTTGGAAGGCGTGGGCTATAGAGCATGAAAATATGGTAATCTGATAGAATTCTAGTTTTATTGCCGTAAAATGCAAAAAATGAGAAACGATAATGGCAGGGCGGTGACTATGGTTCCTTAGGTCTTATTTGATGGCCCTGAAAAATATTAGGCGATCGGGGTCTGGGGGTCCCGGGACCACTTGGAAGGCGTGGGCTATAGCACACGAAAATATGAGAATCTGGTAGAATTCTAGTTTGTTTTCCATAAAATGCAAATAATGAGAAACGATCATGGCAGGGCGGTGACTATGGTTCCTTAGGTCTTATTTGATGGCCCTGAAAAATATTAGGCGATCGGGGTCTGGGGGTCCCGGGACCACTTGGAAGGCGTGGGCTATAGCACACGAAAATATGAGAATCTGGTAGAATTCTAGTTTGTTTTCCATAAAATGCAAATAATGAGAAACGATCATGGCAGGGCGGTGACTATGGTTCCTTAGGTCTTATTTGATGGCCCTGAAAAATATTAGGCGATCGGGGTCTGGGGGTCCCGGGACCACTTGGAAGGCGTGGGCTATAGCACACGAAAATATGAGAATCTGGTAGAATTCTAGTTTGTTTTCCATAAAATGCAAATAATGAGAAACGATCATGGCAGGGCGGTGACTATGGTTCCTTAGGTCGTATTAGATGGTGCGGAAATATTTTAGGCGATCAGGGTCTGGGTGTCCCGGGACCACTTGGAAGGCGTGGGCTATTGCACACCAAAATATGGGAATCGGGCGGAATTCTAGGTTTTTGGCCGTAAAACGCAAAATAACGAGGAAGGGTCATGTTAGGGCGGTGAATATGGTTCTTTAGGTCGTATTTGATGGCCCGGAAAATTTTTAGGCGATCCTAGTCCGGGGTGCACGTCCCACTTGGAAGGCGTGGGCTATAGCACACGAAAATATGGGGATCAGGCAGAATTCTAGTTTTTTGGCCGTAAAATGCAAAACATGACGAACGATCATGGCGGGGCGGTGACTATGGTTCCTTAGGTCGTATTTAATGGCCCGAAAAACTTTTAGGCATTCCGGCTCCGTGGGACCCTACCCATTGGGAAGGAGTGGGCTAGCACACGAAAATATGGGGATCAGGCAGAATTCTAGTTTTTTGGCCGTAAAATGCAAAACATGACGAACGATCATGGCGGGGCGGTGACTATGGTTCCTTAGGTCGTATTTAATGGCCCGAAAAACTTTTAGGCATTCCGGCTCCGTGGGACCCTACCCATTGGGAAGGAGTGGGCTAGCACACGAAAATATGTGAATCGGGCGGAATACTAGTTGTTTGGCTGAAAAACACAAACAATGAGGAACGATCATGGCGGGGCGGTGACTATGGTTCCTTAGGTCGTATTTAATGGCGCGTAAAATTTTAGGCGATCCGTGTCCGGTGGTTCCGGGACCACGTGGAAAGCATGGGCTATAGCACACGAAAATATTGGAATCGGGCAGAATTCTAGTTTTTTGGTTGTAAAATGCAAAAACTTAGGAACGATCATTGCGTGGCGGTGACTATGGTTCCTTAGGTCATATTTGATGCCCCGGAAAAATTTTAGGCGATCGGGGTCCGGGGGGCCCCGGGACCACTCGGAAGGCGTCGGCTATAGCACACGAAAATATGGGAATCAGGTAGAATTTTAGTTTTTTGCCGTAAAATGCAAAAAATGAGAAACGATTATGGCAGGGTGGTGACTATGGTTCCTTAGGTCGTATTTGATGGCCCGGATAAATTTTAGGCGATCGGGGTCTGGGGGTCCCGGGACCACTTGGAAGGTTTGGGCTATAGAGCACGATAATACGGGAATCCAGCGGAATTCTAGATTTTGGCCGTAAAACGCAAAAAAAAAACGAGGAACGGTCATGGCAGGGTGGTGACTATGGTTCTTTAGGTTGTATTTAATGGCCTTGAAAAATTTTAGGCGATCCTAGTCCGGGGTGCACGACCCACTTGGAAGGCGTGGGTTATACCACACGAAAATATGGGGATCGGGCGGAATTCTAATTTTTTGGCCGTATAATGCAAAAAATGAAGAACGATCATGGCGGGGCAGTGACTATGGTTCCTTAGATCGTATTTGATGGCCCGAAAAACTTTTAGGCGATCGGGGTCTGGGAGTCCCGGGACCACTTGGAAGGCGTGGGCTATAGCACACGAAAATATGGGAAACAGGTGAAATTCTAGTTTCTTTTTGCAAAACAAAAAAAATGAGGAACGATCCGAGTCCTGGGGGCCGGACCCACTCGGAAGGTGTGGGCTATTGCACAGGAAAATATGGAAATCGGGCAGAATTCAAGATTTTTGGCCGAAAAACCCAAATAATGAGGAACGATCATGGCGGGGCGGTGACTATGGTTCCTTAGGTCGTATTTGATGGCCCGAAAAACTTTTAGGCGATCGGCTCTGTGGGACCCTACCCATTGGGAAGGAGTGGGCTAGCACACGAAAATATGGGAATCGGGCGGAATACTAGTTTTTTGGACGAAAAATGCAAACAATGTGGAACGATCATGGCAGGCCGGTGACTATGGTTCCTTAGGTCGTATTTAATGGCGCATAAAATTTTAGGCGATCTCAGTCTGGGGGTTCCGGGACCACTTGGAAGGCGTGGGCACACGAAAATATGGGAATCGGACGGAATTCTAGTTTTTTGGCGGAAAAACGCAAAACATGAGGACCGATCATGGCGGGGTGGTGACTATGGTTCCTTAGGTCGTATTTAATGGCCCGGAAAAATTTTAGGAGATCGGGGTCCGGGGGTTCCGGGACCAGTTGGAAGGCATGGGCTATAGCACACGAAAATATGGTAATCGGGCGAAATTCTAGTTTTTTGGCCAAAAATTTCAAAAAATGGGGAACAATCATGGCGGGGCGGTGACTATGGTTCCTTAGGTCGTATTTGATGGCCCGGAAAACTTTTAGGCGATCGGCTCTGTGGGACCCTACCCATTGGGAAGGAGTGGGCTAGCACACGAAAATATGGAAATCGGGCGGAATACTAGTTGTTTGGACGAAAAATGCAAACAATATGGAACGATCATGGCAGGCCGGTGACTATAGTTCCTTAGGTCATATTTAATGGCGCATAAAATTTTAGGTGATCTCAGTCTGGGGGTTCCGGGACCACTTGGAAGGCGTGGGCACACGAAAATATGGGAATCGGACGGAATTCTAGTTTTTTGGCGGAAAAATGCAAAAAATGAGGAACGATCATGGCGGGGCGGTGACTATGGTTCCTTAGGTCGTATTTGATGGAACGGAAAAATTTTAGGCGATCGGGGTCAGGGGGTCCCGGGACCAGTTGGAAGGCGTGGGCTATAGCACACGAAAAAATGGGAATCGGGCGAAATTGTAGTTTTTTGTCCGAAAAATTCAAAGAATGAGGAACGATCATGGCGGGGCGGTGACTATGGTTCCTTAGGTCGTATTTGATGGAACGGAAAAATTTTAGGCGATCGGGGTCAGGGGGTCCCGGGACCAGTTGGAAGGCGTGGGCTATAGCACACGAAAAAATGGGAATCGGGCGAAATTGTAGTTTTTTGTCCGAAAAATTCAAAGAATGAGGAACGATCATGGCGGGGCGGTGACTATGGTTCCTTAGGTCGTATTTGATGGAACGGAAAAATTTTAGGCGATCGGGGTCAGGGGGTCCCGGGACCAGTTGGAAGGCGTGGGCTATAGCACACGAAAAAATGGGAATCGGGCGAAATTGTAGTTTTTTGTCCGAAAAATTCAAAGAATGAGGAACGATCATGGCGGGGCGGTGACTATGGTTCCTTAGGTCGTATTTGATGGAACGGAAAAATTTTAGGCGATCGGGGTCAGGGGGTCCCGGGACCAGTTGGAAGGCGTGGGCTATAGCACACGAAAAAATGGGAATCGGGCGAAATTGTAGTTTTTTGTCCGAAAAATTCAAAGAATGAGGAACGATCATGGCGGGGCGGTGACTATGGTTCCTTAGGTCGTATTTGATGGAACGGAAAAATTTTAGGCGATCGGGGTCAGGGGGTCCCGGGACCAGTTGGAAGGCGTGGGCTATAGCACACGAAAAAATGGGAATCGGGCGAAATTGTAGTTTTTTGTCCGAAAAATTCAAAGAATGAGGAACGATCATGGCGGGGCGGTGAATATGGTTTCTTAGGTCGTATCTGATGGCCCTAAAAAATTTTAGGCGATCCGAGTTTGGGGGGCCAGGCCCACTCGGAAGGAGTGGGCATAGCACACGAAAATATGGGAATCGCGCGGAATTCTAGTGTTTTGGCCGAAAAACGCAAAAAATGTGGAACGATCGTTGCGGGGCGGTGACTATGATTCCTTAGGTCATATTTGATGGCCCGTAAAAATTTTAGGCGATCGGGGTCCGGGAGGCCTGGGTCCACTCGGAAGACGTGGGCTATAACACACGAAAATATGGGAATCGCACGAAATTCTAGTTTTTGGCCGGAAAACGCAAAAAATGAGGAACACTCATGGCGGGGCGGTGACTATGGTTCCTTAGGTCATATTTGATGGCCCAGGAAAATTTTAGGAGAACGGGGTTCGTGGGTCCTGGGACCACTTGGAAGGCGTGGGCTATAGCGCACGAAAATATAGGAATCCGGCGAAATTTTAGTCTTTTGACCGTAAAATACAAAAAATGAGTAACAATCATGGCAGGGCAGTGACTATGGTTCCTTTGGTCGTATTTGATGGCCCAAAAAATTATTAGGCGATCGGGGTCTAGAGGTCCTGGGACCATTTGGAAGGCGAAGGCTGTAACACACGTAAATATGGGAATCGGGCAGATTTCTAGGTTTTATGCCGTAAAACACAGAAAAATGAGGAGCGGTCATGGCAGGGCAGTGACTATGGTTCTTTAGGTCATATTTGATGGCCCGAAAAAACTTTAGGCCATCTTAGTCCGGGGGGCACGGCCCACTTGGAAGGCATGGACAATAGAACACGAAAATATGGGAATCAGGCGGAATTCTAGTTTTTTGGCCGTAAAATGCAAAAAATGAGGAACGATCATGGCGGGGCTGTGACTATGGTTCCTTAGGTCGTATTAGATGACGCGGAAAAATTTTAGGCGATCGGGGTCTGGGGGTCCCGGGACCACTTGGAAGGCGTGGGCTATAGCATACGAAAATATGGGAATCGGGCGGAATTCTAGGTTTTTGGCCGTAAAACGCAAAACAACAAGGAAGTGTCATGGCAGGGCAGTGACTATGCTTCTTTAGGTCGTATTTGATGGCCCAAAAATTTTTTAGGCCATCCTAGTCCGGGGTGCATGGCCCACTTGGAAGGCGTGGGCTATAGCGCACTAAAATATGGGGATCAGGCAGAATTCTAGTTTTTTGGCCGTAAAATGCAAAAAATGATGAACGATCATGGCGGGGTGGTGACTATGGTTCCTTAGGTCGTATTTGATGGCCAAAAAAACTTTTAGGCGATCCGGCTCCGTGGGACCTTACCCATTGTGAAGGAATGGGCTAGCACACGAAAATATGGGAATCGGGCGGAATACTAGTTTTTTGGCCGAAAAATGCAAACAATGAGGAACGATCATGGCGGGGCGGTGACTATGGTTCCTTAGGTCATATTAAATGGCGCGAAAAATTTTAGGCGATCCGAGTCCGGTGGTTCCGGGACCACTTGGAAGGCATGGGCTATAGCATACGAAAATATGGGAATCGGGCGGAATTCTAGTTTTTTGGCTGTAAAATGCAAACGAATGAGGAACGATCATAGAGGGGCAGTCCGCGTTCGGGGGCCCCGGCCCACTCGGAAGGCGTGGGCTATTGCACACGAAAATATGGGAATCGGGTAGAATTCTAGTTTTTTTGCCGTAAAATGCAAAAAATGAGAAACGATCATGGCAGGGTGGTGACTATGGTTACTTAGGTCATATTTAATGGCCCGGAAAAATTTTAGGCGATCGGGGTCTGGGTGTCCCGGGACCACTTGGAAGGCGTGGGCTATAGCACACGAAAATACGGGAATAGGGCGGAATTCTAGTGTTTTGGCCGTAAAAGGCAAAACAAAAGAGGAACGGTCATGGCAGGGTGGTGACTATGGTTCTTTAGTTCATATTTGATGGCCCTTAAAAATTTTAGGCGATCCTAGTCCGGGGTACACGGCCCACTTGGAAGGCGTGGGCTATAGCACACGAAAATATGGGGATCGGGCGGAATTCTAATATTTTGGCCGTAAAATGAAACAAATGAGGAACGATCATGGCGGGGCGGTGACTATGGTTCCTTAGATCGTATTTGATGGCCCGAAAAAATTTTAGGCGATCGGGGTCCGGGAGTCACGGGACCACTTGGAAGGCGTGGGCTATAGCGCACGAAAATATGGGAAACGGGCGAAATTCTAGTTTTTTTCCCGCAAAACACAAACAATGAGGAACGATCACGGAGGGGCGGTGACTATGGTTCTTTATGTCGTATTTGATGCCCCGCAAAAATATTAGGCGATCCGAGTCTGGGGGCCTGGCCCACTCGGAAGGCGTGGGCTATTGCACACGAAAATATGGGAATCGGGCAGAATTAAAGATTTTTGGTCGGAAAACCCAAAATATGAGGAACGATCACGGCGGGGCGGTGACTATGGTTCCTTAGGTCATATTTGATGGCCCGGAAAACTTTTAGGCGATCCGGCTCCGTGGGACCCTACCCATTGGGAAGGAGTGGGCTAGCACACGAAAATATGGGAATCGGGCGGAACACCAGTTCTTTGGCCAAAAAATGCAAACAATGAGGAACGATCATGGCAGGCCGGTGACTATGGTTCCTTAGGTCGTATTTGATGGAACGGAAAAATTTTAGGCTATTGGGGTCAGGGGGTCCCGGGACCAGTTGGAAGGCGTGGGCTATAGCACACGAAAAAATGGGAATGGGGCAAAACTCTAGTTTTTTGGCCGAAAATTTCAAAAAATGAGGAACGATCATGGCGGGGCGGTGACTATGGTTTCTTATGTTGTATCTGATATCCCAAAACAATTTTAGGCGATCCGAGTTCGGGGGGCCAGGCCCACTCGGAAGGATTGGGCTATAGCACACGAAAATATGGGAATCGCGCGGAATTCTAGTTTTTTGGCCGAAAGATGCAAAAAATGAGGAACGATCATGGCGGGGCGGTGACTATGGTTCCTTAGGTCATATTTGATGGCCCGGAAAACTTTTAGGCGATCCGGCTCCGTGGGACCCTACCCATTGGGAAGGAGTGGGCTAGCACACGAAAATATGGGAATCGGGCGGAACACCAGTTCTTTGGCCAAAAAATGCAAACAATGAGGAACGATCATGGCAGGCCGGTGACTATGGTTCCTTAGGTCGTATTTGATGGAACGGAAAAATTTTAGGCTATTGGGGTCAGGGGGTCCCGGGACCAGTTGGAAGGCGTGGGCTATAGCACACGAAAAAATGGGAATGGGGCAAAACTCTAGTTTTTTGGCCGAAAATTTCAAAAAATGAGGAACGATCATGGCGGGGCGGTGACTATGGTTTCTTATGTTGTATCTGATATCCCAAAACAATTTTAGGCGATCCGAGTTCGGGGGGCCAGGCCCACTCGGAAGGATTGGGCTATAGCACACGAAAATATGGGAATCGCGCGGAATTCTAGTTTTTTGGCCGAAAGATGCAAAAAATGAGGAACGATCATGGCGGGGCGGTGACTATGGTTCCTTAGGTCATATTTGATGGCCCATAAAAAGTTTAGGCGATCGGGGTCCGGGAGGCCTGGGACCACTCGGAAGACGTGGGCTATAACACACGAAAATATGGGAATCGCGCAGAATTCTAGTTTTTGGCCGAAAAACACAAACAATGAGGAACGATCACGGCGGGGCGATGACTATGGTTCCTTAGGTCGTATTTGATGGCCCGGAGCCGGATCGCCTAAAAGTTTTCCAGGCCATCAAATATGACCTAAAGAACCATAGTCACCGCCCCGCCATGAACATTCCTAACTTTGTGCATTTTACGGCGAAAAGGCTAGAATTCCGCCCGATTCCCATATTTTCGTGTGCTATAGCCCACGCCTTCCGAGTGGTCCCGGGACCCCCGGACCCTGATCGCCTAATTTTTTTGGGGAAATCAAATACGACCTAAAGTAACATAGTCAGTGCCCTACCATGACCGTTCCTCGCTTTTTGCATTTTACGGCCAAAAAATAGAATTCCGCCCGATTCCCATATTTTCGTGTGCTATAGCCTATGCCTTCCAAGTGGTCCAGGGACCCCTGGACCCCGATCGCTTAACCTTTTTGCTGGAAATCAAATACGTCCTAAGGAACCATAGTCACCGCCTCTCCATGATCGTTTCTCATTATTTGAACTTTACGGCCAAAAAACTAGAATTCCGCCCGATACCCATATTTTCGTGCGCTATAGCCCACGCCTTCCGAGTGGGCCTGTCCCCCCAGACCCCGATCTCCTAAAATTTTTCCGAGCCATCAAATACGACCTAAGGAACCATTGTCACCGCCCCGCCATGAGCGTTCCTCATTTTTTGCGTTTTTCGGCCAAAACACTAGAATTTCGCCCGATTCCCATATTTTCGTGTGCCCCCCGGAGCCGGATCGCCTATAATTTTTCAGGGCTATCAAATATGACCTAAGGAACCATAGTCACCGCCCCGCCATGAAATTCCCTCATTGTTTTGCATTGTACGGCCAAAACACTAGAATTCCGTCCAATTCCCATATTTTTGTGTGCTATAGCCCACGCCTTCGAGTGGACCGGACCCCCCGGACTCGTATATCCTAAAATTTTTCAGGGACATTAAATACAACCTAAGGAACCATATTCACCGTCCCGTCGTGATCGTTCCTCATGTTTTGCGTTTTTCGGCCAAAAAACTAGCATTCCACCTGATTCCCATATTTTCGTGTGCTATAGCCCACCCCCTCCAAGTAGTACCGGGAACCCCGGACCCCGATCTCTTAAAATTTTTCCGGGCCATCAAATACGACCTAAGGAACCATTGTCACCGACCCGCCATGATCGTTCCTCATATTTTGTATTTTTCGGCCAAAAAGCTAGACTTTCTCCTGATTCTCATATTTTCGTGTGCTATAGCCCACGCCTTCCCAGTGGGTAGGGGACCCCGGAGCCGGATCGCCTAAAATTTTTCTAGTCCATCAAATACGACCTAAGGAACCATAGTCACCGCCCCACCATGACCTTTCCTCATTCTTTGCATTTTACGGCCAAAAAACTAGAATTCCGCCTGGTTCCCATATTTTNTTCTCATATTTTCGTGTGCTATAGCCCACGCCTTCCCAGTGGGTAGGGGACCCCGGAGCCGGATCGCCTAAAATTTTTCTAGTCCATCAAATACGACCTAAGGAACCATAGTCACCGCCCCACCATGACCTTTCCTCATTCTTTGCATTTTAC
>AWOL01S0021084.1:0-21471 GCA_000715115.1 Nicotiana otophora
CTTATATTTTGCAGAATTAATATTTACAAATACAGCAATATTGACCGGGAATAACAAAAATAATAATGCAAAAAAATAAAATAGTAGTATCAAAGTATCAAGCTATAACAAGTTTGGCTGCATTCACCTGTGATCCAAAGCGTACAGAGAGTCTGCTTGCTGATAATATGGGAGAGTATTTGGGATGAGTTTTTAGGGATTTGAGGGGGCAATTAGGTTTTTAACCATGTTAATGTAAGTATTAATAACCCTTGCATTACTAATGTCATAGTAGTTTTCTATGCATTGCTTATACATAGGATAATACCAAGTATGATGTATTATTAATATAAATATTAGTTATACACATGTTGAAAAAATATACCAAAACAATGTATTAATAATGCAGAGAGAATGCTTCCATTATTTTTTCTAATAAAAAACCCCTAATGAGTTTTTTTAAAGTACTCCACTTGATATGTCACTATATAGGTTTTATTTATATAAGCGAGCACTTGCGGAGTATGTGCAGCCAAGTAGTATGACAAAATTTGATAACTGACCGCACATCTCTTCCCTCTCTATTAACATCCCTTTCAACCAGAATTAACCAAAAACAGGGGTTCTTACTTCTTAGAAGCAGAGCATTGTAACTTTTACATTTGTTCTGAGCCATCTCTCTTTGTAGTTGTGGATCATGGGTTTCAAACAAGACCTTTTAGTGTACACAACATTAGAATGTGAAAGCTTGTCTGAAATGGCAGCATGTATGCAGAAAGCAAAAGAAGAAGGAGCAGATCTAGTGGAACTTTGCATTGACTCTTTAACTTTCACACACATTTCAGAAGTTGAACACCTTCTCAAACAGAGGACTTTACCCTCCATCGTTTCTTTCAGGTAAGATATACTCTCCCTTTCTTAATATTGTATCAGTAGATTCAGAATGATTGTGATCTTATAATTTTAATACATGTATACATAGTTCGTGCTGAAAGCAATAAGTTCAGCGCACCCCATCCGTCTCTGCTTTCAAGTCCTCTTCTGTTTTTCTCAAGTACTCAAATGCTACTCGGTGAAGGGAACCTTGGAGCAATGACAAAATTGTCTCTGTGTGATCTGTAGGTCATGGGTTCGAGCCGTGTAAGCAGTCACTAATGCTTGCATTAGATTAGGCTGTCTATATCAAACTCCATAGGGTGCGGCCGTTCCCCTGACCTTGCGTGAATACGGGATACCTTGTGCATCGGATTTGCTACTTGATAGCTCAAGTATTTGAGGGTTTGGTTACTATTTTTAACTAATGAGCTAAGAAGAAGGAAAAGTGGACATGAGATGTGTGATTTTGTGAGGAGGAGAGTGTTAGGTGAATCTCGAACACAATTTCTTTTGTTAGCTTCTTTGGATTTTCATATCTGTTTCTTTGTTTTCTTGCTCATATTTTTATCCCCCCTTACAAACTAGAATATGTTATGAGTTTCTATTTTTAAATTCTCCATCGCACGTGAAACTGTAAAAGGAGGGAGTGAGGTGGGTAGGTGAAGCATGTAGGGCTCGTGGTAGTGACTAGTGACCAACCAAGATTTCCCCCACTTACCAATTGATTTAAGAATGTTTCCATCAGTTTGCTTCTCTGGATTTAAATCTTGATTTAAGATTCTCTTTTTACTGAGACCAGAGTACACATCAGAAGAATTTTTGAACTTGACATTATTACAAAATATCTAAAATTCAGAAAAGGGAAAGCAATTATTAGAAACATTAGTTGCAACTTGCAAGGGGTTTAGGTAATGTCCAAGTGAAAGTTGCTACGGTATATAAGGAAAAATAAATAATAACTAGATTTACAATTGATAATTAAAAAATAGCCACCGTTTCAAAAGTTTTCAAAATTTAGTCACTTTTATATGTAAAGATAAAATCTGAACAAAAATACTCTTAAAAATCTGAAAATATTCCAGCATAATATGTTGGAGTTCGATTTTTTTACATATGACCTTACAGCATAATGTGTTGGAGTTCCAATATAATATTCTAGAAATTTATATGCAGGAGCTCTATAATCCAGGATATTATGTTGAAATTTTTCGTGTAGTGGAGTTCCAATATAATATGATGAATATTTTTCAATACTTTACAAACACCAATTATTTTTCGATTACCATTCTTAAAACTGAGTAGCCCTTATTATTTTCACCCGTACATACGATCCAATTAAAAAAAGTAGAAGAGCTATCATTACGTTGCATTCTTGAATGGTGACCGCATTGCTCGCGGCTGCTGAGTACCATTAAAAAGTTTCCAATATTGATTGTGACTATAGGGGGTTGGACCCCAATGAAGTTAAATCCGAGGCCCGCCCGCATTTATTTATTCTTATGAAATTTTTATTTTACCTCTTCTGTAGGTTGAATCACTCCTTCCTCAACATGCTATTCACTATTCATACCACCACTTATTTCAGCTCTTATTTGAACTTTAACTAGGGTCTAGGAGCTATGATTATTATTATTTTACAAGGTAAATACTTACCACGTTTATATCAAATCATATAAAAAATTATTATACAGAAGTGATTTAATATGGTAAAATTATATATTAATTAACTATAATTAAATATTAAAGTTTATGTGCTACATTTTGTGTGTACACTTGTGCCAATAAAGTTTTACCTTATTTGCAGTGAGTATTACTATATACATGTCGCAAAATTTTAGAGTAATTGTGTTTGAAACAACGCGCCTGGTGACATTTGGATTACAAAAAGTTTTTCATTTTTTTATTTCTAATCGTTTTCTTTTACATTTAAAATAGTATATGTGTGTTTAATTTAAATATGATATGAATATCGCATCTAAGGATGTAATTTACTGATTAATATAAAGTAGGTTGAAAATACCGAAATTTTAGGTTAAAAAAGGAGGCTCCTTGTTACAATTTATCATCAAAAAGCTACTGTATGTTCTAAAAACCTTTCACCAAAACTTTTATGGTTTTTGTTTCAACCAAATTTTTCTATGTTTGTGTTGTAACTTGTAAGTTGTCTAGAGATTGTGATTTTAGGTACAAGTAATTAAAAGATAAACTTAAAAAAGATTACAGAGAAAGAAGGTATTAGCACAACTAGTTTGATAATGGCTGATATAATTACTGAAAAGGTTTATGTTTGATTTTATTATCCAATCTGCAAGAAAAGTGAAGCCAAATGACCAAAAGCTAGAACCTTTGCGAAAATCTTACTGATTGGGAATTTGTTGACATTTTACTCCAATTACTGAAAATGGTTCTCTTCGATTTTGTGATCCAATCTGCCAAAAAGTGAGGCCAATTGACCAAAAGCTTGAACCTTTGCGAAATCTTGCTGATTGAGAATTTGGGGTTTGTTTACTCAGGCCAAATTCGCCGAGATATTCTTGCAGAGAAAACTGGAAGAAAACATGCTTGCAAGTTCTGAAATTGGCTGTTGAATTGGACGTCGAGTTCGTTGAAGTTGACCGCGAGGTTAGTCCAACTGATTTTCTCAGATTACTCTCTAATTGATACAGTTTTATTGAAGCTAAATAAATCAAAATACTCAAAAAAGAATCTTGCTTAAAGAGAGTAAATCATTGTACAAGTTTCCTCTTTTATGTTTATACGATGATTTAACAATGATAGCAGGTTTACTATCATTTTTATCAGGTTATATATTTTTTACATAATCAGCTTATAGAAATTAAACTCTTTGCAACTTTATAGGTTGCTTGCGATGAGGTCATCTGTGAATTAATGACCAAACGATCGAACTGCAAGATAATTGCCTCCAGTCATGTGAATGGTGGAAATCCTACAAAAGAGAGACTTTGTAATTTAATTGCAAACCTGCAGTCAACAGGTGCAGATATCATCAAATTAGTGATTGATGTAGCTTATATTACAGATGTTGCACCAGTTTTTCATATGCTTACACATTGTCAGGTATTTCTTTTCTTGCTTTAACTTGCACTTTTTCCTTGCAAAAACACACCCTCAACTTGCTTTTAGCTTTACACCTATTGATAAATTTGAGGTGTTCAGTATTTATATTCTCACTACTGCGTTCGTTGCAATTTTAGTGATCATTCACATATATAGTTATCATCCGTGTAAAAGATACTGGGTTCTCTTGAACCCGTAGAAACTACATTGCATCCCGTCTGATGGTATACTTGCTCAATTCAACTTACCGACAAGAAGAGAGAAAAGGGGTCTGCTTTAAAATCTTTCTACGCGAACTGCTGTTGATATACTTAATTTTTCTGCGATGAAGTGTTCATTAGAAAATACTCTCATATTTTCTTCCATATATATGGCCTCTTATTTGTATCTGCAGCCATCTCTTGGGCTTATATGGTTGTAAAGAAAATCTTTTAATGCTAGTTTCCTTGTGAGTAGTGATAAGTTTGTTGAACTTCTCTTTTTAAAACTGAGAATGTGGTACTTTTTTGCCTCATTATAAGGTCTCTATGCAGGTGCCTCTAATTGCCAGGGCAGCAGGAGATAGAGGTCTTATAAGCCAACTATTGGGTCCAAAATATGGTGCTTTCTTTGTTTGTGGATCTTTAGGAGGCAAATCCAACCCTGGCTTGCCAGCTTTGACTAGCATTAAAGACGTTTATAAACTGGAATATGTGAACCAAGATACTAGAGTTTTTGGCGTAATCTCTAATCCTGTTGGCCATAGCAAGGGCCCTCTTCTGCACAACCCTGCCTTTAGACATACAGGATACAATGGAATATATGTGCCTCTACTAGTTGATAATATCAAGGAATTTTTTCGGGTCTTCTCATGCAATGACTATGCTGGTTTTAGGTATGCTCCTTATGTACAAGCTAAAATTGTTCTGTGCCGCATACTGATGAATAACTGCCAGATTTTATTAGGAATATCTAAAGATTCCTACTCGTCAAGCATAAATGTATGCCATATATAAGCAACACTCATCTTACTAGTTTGAAATTTTCACTTGCATTAAACATTTGGGATGTGAAGATATGTACCCTGCAATATTTTACTTTCCTATATGTTTTATTTTCCTAAAATTGTCTTCATGTAAAAATATCTTATGCATGATATTCTTCCTTTTGATGGAATGTGTAGTGTTGGACTCCCACATAAGGAAGCAGCAGTACGGTGCTGTGATGAAGTAGATCCACTTGCTAAGGTCTGATTAGTTCCAAAATGATGACCATACCATGTTTATTTCTGTCTTAAATTCATCATTCTGTGAGTGCATGAGTGTAAAACTATGCTCTTTTAGATGTCTCTATCTTTTGTGTATTCTGTCTTTGCTTTTTCTGTTTAATTCATATATCAAGGTGTTCAACTTTATCCTGAAAAAAATCAAAGCAGCTCAACCCGGTTATAAACAAGTCTAATGTTCACACCTTCATGGTACACTAAACCAAGCTTAATCTTGAGATTTGCTGTATGTTGCATAATTTGATTTTGATTTTGGGGGGTTGAAGAACCACAAAATGCACAATCTTATCAAAATGTCTTTGCTGAAGCTGGTTCAGCTTTACTAGTTCTTATATAATGAATACTTATAAACATCACTCTGTTTTATATGTGTACAAGAGGTGTCTACTTAAGAGGAAACAAAAGCTGACCATCCTGGGTGTGCTTGAATTACCTTATCATATTAGGCATAGTAGAATTCAGGTTTTTCTCTTTTTCCAAAATGAGCTATGGATGATTGCCTTAGTCCATTACGGTTAAGTGCTGAAGGCAGCCTAAGTAGCACTATTACACTGGTCGCGTAGGTGTTACAGCATCCACACATACACACGCACATACAGAGATTTCTAGGTGTTTGTCCTTGCATGGACAAACATTTTGTTCTATAGATTAGATCAGTATTTTGAAAGTTTGGACTTGGCATTTGTATACAGTTGTTTTTTGTTTAGCCATATCAAATTATTTTGTGGCTACATTCTCTTATTAATAAAGCGTTCTAAAATGCATCATGCTTTTGGAAATCAGTCTATAGGAGCTGTTAACACAATTATAAGGAGACCTTCTGATGGCAAGCTCATTGGTTACAATACAGATTGTGAGGCTTGTGCGACGGCAATTGAGGATGCACTTAGAGGTACTGATTTGTTCTTTATCAGAATTTTAAAAAAATTCTAATGTTCTTAGTAGAAAGGTACAAGCAAAAAAACTTAATCAATGTAGTTTAGTGGGTCACTTTGCAAGACAAAAGATTTTCCCGAAATCCAGATAATCTTACATCTTTTTATCTTACAAATTAGACAATGACAATACCACTGTTTTTCATTTTCTTATTCCTTTCCCTCTCCTCGGTCTGTAGCCCTCCCAAAAGAAAATGTAGAAACTTCTTAGGAAACCATTTCAAGCACTTCTGACTCCAATAACATAAGCAGTTCCAATTTTTGTGTGTAAACAGAGAGACAAAAGACCAATGGCCATGCATCAAATGTTTCTCCAATTGCTGGAAAATTGTTCGTATTAGTTGGAGCAGGTGGTGCTGGGAGAGCTATTGCTTTTGGTGTCAAAAGCAGAGGGGCAAGGGTTGTAATATTTAACCGCAAATACGGTACTGCCTCCTATCTCTTTAAGAATTATGGTTGTCTTTTGATCTTCATTCATTTACGTCTTCCTTTCACTTATCACATCCTTTTTTTCTTTTCAAAAGAGAGAGCAAAAGCTCTGGCCGCAGCAGTATCTGGTGAAGCCTTGCCATATGAACAACTAAACGATTTCTGCCCTGAGAAGGGAATGATTCTTGCAAATGCTTCTGCTGTAGGCATGCAGCCAAGGACAGATCAAACTCCTATTTCCAAGGTTGTCTTTCTTGCACTGCAGTATTTTTAACAAAAGTGACCCTCTCTGTTTGCATGAGAGAATGCTGACATCAAACGTTTTCTGCATCCTTTCCGCTGTTTCAGGAGGCCTTGAGATCATATGAGCTAGTATTTGATGCAGTTTACACACCTAGAAACACGCGGCTATTGCAGGAGGCTACAGAGGTTGGAGCTGCAGTGGTGGGTGGGGTTGAGATGTTCGTCAGGCAGGCAATTGGACAGTTCAAATTGTTCACCAATGGATTAGGTAGCTATTCTCTCCTCCATCAAATAATTTCTTTACACAATAACAAAGAACCTTCGGTCTGCTTGCCCCATATATCCTAGACCAGGGGCATATTGCTAAGCACTGAACATAACTGAAGTTCTATTATGCAGCAAGCGGAGGGGTTTATATATAAAATTTACTAATATTGCTTAGCTTAACTTGGGTAAATCTTAATGTCTTGCATAGGACCTCCTTACTTCCAATTAGTTCGCTATAATTCCCTTGAACCTGACCTAATGCAATAGCTTTATCACAATTCTCTTACTGAGCAATGGTATAAAATTTTCAACTCCTGGTTTTTTGCAGCACCAGAAGACTTTATGCGGAGGATTGTATATGAGCAATTTTGATTCTTTTAGAAGAAAGGTACAGCTTTTTACCGAAATCAGACAGTGCTAAGCCCAGGATCTTGTTTGCCAGCCAATAGAAGAGCTTTCTGGAACTCTTCTTATTCAATATGGATGCTCCTTCAGCTTCCAGTTGCGAATTGATTTACATGGGAAAAAAAGATACATCAAAATATTGTGAGATTGGTTTTTCTTTTACTTCTGAAAATCAGATAGTATGTTAGATTACATTTTGTAAATAATTTCTTGTTATAGTTTCAATAGTTTGAAGGTAATGTCTGGAAAAGATGTGCCTGCTTGGCCTTTATTCCAGAAAGGTAGTCTATAAGCAATAAAACATTAAGGTACCTGTTCCGCGATATTCAACACAAACTAGTTTGTGCACCCTGAGGCTATGCATTTGATTTGGAGTAACAAAAAACTCTAGAAAAGAATCAAATGCCATACCAATTTTATATGGAACGTCACTGCACTTGATCTACTAAGTTTAAACTTTTAAATGAGGTGAAACCGCCATCTATTACCAAATTGTGGCCACTAATAAACTTGGCATCTTCACTAGCCAAGAAAAGAGCAGCATTGGCTACATCAATGGGCTCACAATATGCTCCTTTGAGCTCACTAGCACTGTGTAAGATTGTAGCAAGGTCCTGAGGTTCCACTCCAGGGAAGTATTGTTTCATCTCGTCCAATGAAAAGGGTGTTGGAATAGCAAATGGAGATATGCAATTGATTCTTATTCCCTGCTTGCACAGCTGCGCTGTCACAGACTTCACAATTCCTATCACGCTTGATTTGGAAGTTGAGTAAGTAGGTTGCGCGAGTCCTCCGATCACTCCGGTTACACTAGCCGTGCACAAAATGCAACCGTGGCCCCGCGGGATCATCACACGTGTGGCGTGCTTGATTCCCGCCACCACGCCTCGTACGTTAATGGCCATGACACGGTCGAATTGTGCAAGGTCAAGCTCAACTACACTTGGCGATGTTCGACACGCTATCCCTGTATAATAATAGACAGATTCAGACTTTAACACTTCTTATTTGTGGTCTGATCATTAAGGACACGACAGTGCACATGCATTCACTTTACATATATTGAATTCTCTTTTACCTGCATTATTGTACATTATGTCGAGCTGTCCATGTTGGGAAACGGCATAGTCCACTACGTCGGAAATCTCAGATTCTTTTGTGACGTCGCATGGCACAAATGTGGCGTTTGGTCCGAGCTCACTTGCGGTTTCTTGGCCGAGCTGTCTCTGTATATCGGCGATAACTACTTTTGCTCCATGATTAATGAATTTGGCTGCGGTTTCTTTCCCTATGCCACTTGCTGCCCCAGTGATTACTGCTATCTTGCCTTCTAATTTCCTGAATTTACATAATATTGTCTAATTCAGTTACTGTTTCTTAACTTAAAACAAGTATCATCAGATTTTGTTTTTGTTTTTGTTTTTCACCCGGTGTTTGGTGTCCGCTTCGGGGTCTTGATTAATTTACATTCGCTGGAGAAGTGTACTCCTATCAAGATTTTTCCGTTCCCATGCCTTGAACTCGAGGCATCTAGCTAATGGAGAAATCTTAGAAATCCATCCCACCACAACTATCTGTAGTTATTATCAAAGAACTTACCATAATTAGCAAATGTTCAAGTATAGCGTTTAAGTATTAAGCCAACTTTTTCCGAATTTGATGTAATCCCGAGCTGCGGTAATATTGTTAATTCTATGCAACTTAAAAAACAGCATCGTTTCGTCCTCCTATATTTTGTACCTTATTGCTTACATATACTACTACTACTCCATTGGTTATATATTTCGCTAATTAAACCTTTTACCAGAAAAGGGAAAGAGGGACCGCAAAAGAAAATAAAAGAGAAACAAGGGACCACAAAAAAGGTAGTAATAGTAATAAGAGAGAAGTGTCTTTTGTTATGGAGAGAATAAGTATCACGTAGTTTCCAGTTTACCAGAATACATTAAACATGGAGTAGTATATAATTTTCCTAAGGAGTAGTAATTTAATTTTGTGTTCATTACCCAAAAATCACTTTTCTTTCTTTTGTTATGCAAAAGTCATTCAATTTTATGTTTATTACCCAAAAGTTATTTTTCTTTCTTTTGTTACACAAAAAATATTTTACTGTGCTCTAGTTATCAAAATAATCACTTTGACCAGATTTTACAAATCTTTCATCTGAAAAGTCTATTATGCCCTTGACATTATAAATCATCTCATTTATGTAATACCTTCTATATTATATGCTATATAATATACTTTTACCCAGGTATTTTACTTATAATTAAAATAACTTGATATTATTTTATTTATTATTTTTATAATATATTCGTACATTTAATTTTTTTTAACGTTAATTTTCAAGATATACAAGTAGCATTATTAAATTTGTCAGTAATGTTACCGTGAAAAAATCTCAAGTCCATGTTCTTAACCATGCTTAATGAAATATTTTTAATGAAAATTATAAAATTAAAGCTCACTGGTTTATCATCCAAGCCATACTCATTAATCCAATAAATAAAATACCCATATTTGGCAAAATGACACATCAAATTAGTACTTTCAAATAAATAATATTAATAGATAAATTTTTAAAAATTATAATATTAAACACAAATATCTCTGAAACTTTTTTTAAAATTTTTATTGACTATAAAAAACTATCATTTGTTAAAAAAATTTGTTTGTTATTAATTCAAATAAATAATAAATTATTTTTATATTTAAAATATGTTCATGTTTAAATATAATTAAACAAATTGAGTTCCATGAAAAAATTAAATGTATGGATACATTATAAAAATAATAAATAAATAAATTTAAGTTATTTTAATTATATGTAAAATATCTTGGTAAAAATATATTATATAGTATATAATATAGAAGGTATTACATAACTGAGAGAATTTATAATGTCAGGGGCATAATAGACTTTTTTAGTAAAAGTATTATAAAATCTGGCCAAGATGACTTTTGTGATAAATAGAGCAAAGTAAAATAATTTGTGTGTAATAAAAGAAAGAAAAATGACTTTTAGGTAATGAACACAAAGTTGAATGATTTTTACGTAACAAAAACAAGAAAAGTGACTTTTGTATAATGAATACAAAGTTGAATGATTTTTACGTAACAAAAACAAAAACAAATGACTTTTGCGTAATGAATACAAAATTGAATGACCACCCATAAAATTTACTCGGAGATAACTTAGTAATAGTAACCAAGAGGTACAATTTGAACTATATTATCATGAATTCGAATTGTAATAGCTTCTTGACTACTATTGTCTAGGTAAAGTCATTAAGTTCAACTTGTGGTTACATTTGCATGGTAAAAAAATGGTCTCATTAATTATTTTCATCGTCCCTTACTGTGACATATAGCAAAAAGATGCAATAACTACTCCTTGTTTGCCCTGAATAACATATGAAGCTTATCAACTACTACAGTCCATTCCTTTTTGCTTGTCCAATTTACATTTTACATTCTCCTTAAGAAAGGATTAAATAAGTATTTACTTCTAAATTATCTTCACTGTATTTTAAAAATCAAAATTTGATTAGTTACTTAATACTCCAATTAGTTTGGGAAATGATTGTAGATAAGAATAAAATTAGAAAGAAAAAAAATTAAATTCTCTCCTAATTTACTAAAGCGGGAAAGCAAAAAAGTAATCTAATTTTAATAAGCAAAAACCTCACATGTAATCTTCTCGGAAAATAAAAACCATTCTTGACTTCTTCTACAACATAAGATCGAGTGCACATGTGTCCAAGAAATGGAGGGACCTAATCTTTTCCTTATCCAAGAAGGTCGGCCATGTGACGACAGTGACTTTGTGCGTGTGTGTGTGTGTGTGAGAGAGAGAGAGAGCATTAACACACCTTTCTATTTGGGTAGAGAACTTCTTGCTGAGAGTTTGAAGAAGCAAGGATCTGGAAATATACATGACCCTGGAGTTAAGTTAACAAGTTAGTAAAAAACGATCAAGAGATAAAATGGGAAACGATAACAACAAGTATATGAGAATCTTGAAACTGAGCTTGATCTTACCCTAAGCAAGTTCTCCTCTTCTTCTTCAGGATGCTTTCAGAGAGAAATGATAGTAAGGCACCTCTTATTGTCTAAGGCGAGACAGCAAATAATGAACAACACAAGCACATGTCATTAATACAACTACTGGATTGATGCCCATATATATATATATATGACGGGTTTGCTACGGCGGCGGAGCCAGAATTTTGGAAGTCAAACATAAAGAAATAATCTTATACGTCTAATAAGATTCTTTTTATATTATCGGTACATTTTAATACTATGTAATAATAGTAGGTTAGTCATCATTTTTATCTAATTATAAATTAATCTTATTAAGAAATTTACTTATAATCACCTAATAAATAATTCAACCGTGCAAATAATTGTACGCCATCAATGCATAAAATTTAAAGTTCCTCTAATTTTAATAATACAAAGTGATATAATATTACTATCTTTTAAGTGATCTGACATTATAAATTTTTTTACACTATCATTATATAAAAGTTAAACAATTTACAAGAACAACTTACTGTTGAGTATCGTACTAGTGTTTTACAGCCCCTTGAGAAATTAAATTCACACCAAATCTGTGAAGTCGCACAAAGCAGTATGAAAACATAGAGGTGGACGGTGTAATTAAGGAAATATGGTCTTAAGTTTCCATTTCAAGGGTAGGTTAATCCGTTAATTACGTTAAGAGAGAGAGAAAGAGAGAGGTCAAAAAGCTTTTTAGATTTACAGTTAATTAAGTAATTTATAACTGGCCGACTTTAGTAGTTGCTGGTAAAGGAATCTTAAAATCTTCAATGTGGACAAACGTTCTTGACGTAGAGTCTTACACTACCATGTTCTTCTTCCTCTATTACGAATTGCAAGTTGTTTTTTGTGACAGCGACGTGCCAACTGTGCTTCTTTGCTAGCTACATGTTTTTTCACGTACGAATCTTTTTCACACTTTCCCTTACTATTTCCTCCTTTTCTTAAAGTTCAAAATTTTCAAGTTAATTGAAGGAGAAGCAATAAGGGTCTTGGAGCAATATTAAAATTATTTTTGTGTGATTTATTAAGTTAAGAATTTAAGCCGTGAAATCAATTACTAACCTTGTATGCGTCAAGGTATCTAGGTTGCCTACAATGCACACATCCTCAGGGGTGCATGAGGCTCCATTAGAGACACAAATTATTGGAGATTTAACGACAGTAGATGCACTTCATAATTTGCATGTTCTTTTCTAAATTATAGTATATAATGGCAGAGACACAGATTGTGCAAAAGAGAGAGAGAACAAAATGAACTTTCTAGAAAGAGGAGCACCCGGTTTTCATTCCTTACAACTCAATTGAAAGAGTACAATTATAATGTCCTATTTATAGCGTACAAAAATAAAAGAATAAATACAATGCAATACATGATATACAAAATAATGTATATGAATAATCTCAACACCCCCCTCAAGTTGGAGGTGAGGAGCTCACTGCCAACTTGCCAAGAAGTGTAGAATGCTTGATTCTTGTTAGAGACTTGGTGAAGATGTCAGCTAATTGATCATTGGTAGTGACATGGTGAAGGAAAATCAACCCTTCCTGCAGCTGGTCTCGCACAAAGTGGCAGTCCACTTCAATATGCTTTGTACGTTCACGGAACATAGGGTTCCTTGCTATGTGTAAGGCAGCTTGACTGTCGTAGAATATGGGAATAGGCAAGGCCAGAGGAACAATGAGTTTAGCAAGAAGTCTGGCCAGCCAGACAAGTTCACCAACAACCATCCTAGCTGATATGTATTCAGCTTCTGCGGAGGATAGGGAAATAGTAGACTGCTTCTTAGATTTCCAGCTAGTGGGGCTATCACCAAGTAACACTATGTACCCACTAACTTATTTTCTGGACTGGGGACAAGTGGCCCAATCTGAGTCACAAAAAGCCTTCACTCTATAACCTGCATCATTATTAAGGAAGATGCCCAATGATGGATCACCTTTCAAGTACCTTAAGACATGGTATGCTGCCTTCAAATGAGGTTCTCTGGGAATTTGCATGAATTGACTAAGATGTTGTACACTGTAGGCAATGTCTAACCTAGTGTTAGTAAGAAAGTTGAGCTTTCCAATCAACTTCCTGTAATAGGAAGGATCTTCCAATGGAGCTCCCTCATCAGCCTTTAATTTCATAGATGAATCCAGAGAAGAAGTCATAGGAGGACAGTCTATACAACCAAACTCTTTCAAAAGATCCATAGTGAATTTCTTTTGTGACATCAAAACTCCTTTCTCTGTGTATTAAACTTCTAAACCTAGAAAGTAGTGAAGTCTCCCTAGGTCTTTTATCTTAAAGGTATTATGCAAAAAGGTTTTCAAGGACTCAATCTCTTGTAGATGGGTGCCAGTGACAAGAACATCATCTACATAAACAGCTACAAATACTACTAACCCTTCAGTTTTTTTATAGAACAAAGAATAATCAAGCATTGAGTGAGTGTATCCTCTGGAACATAATGCTTCAGTTAGTTTCTCATACCACTGTCTGCTTGCTTGTTTGAGTCCATACAAGGACTTGTTTAGCTTGCACACTAAGTCTGGTGCCTCCACAACTAAACCTGATGGTACCTCCATGTATACTTTTTCATGAAGATCTCCATGAAGGAATGCATTATTAACATCTAATTGTAGAACCCGCCAACCCTTCTTGACTGCTGTTGCTATTAAAGTCCTTACAGTTGTCATTTTTACTACTGGTGAGAAGGTTTTTGTGTAGTCTATCCCAGCTTATTATGTGTAGCCCTTAACCACTAGCCTTGCCTTAAAACTCTCTATGCTACCATCTACTTTATGCTTGATTTTGTACACCCATTTACACCATATTGCCTTCTTTCCAATTGGAAGAAGGACTAAGTCCCAAGTTTTATTCGCATACAATGCTTGGAATTCTTGATTCATTGCTGTTTGCCAAGCAGGCTTCACAACAACTTCCTCATATGAACTTAGTTCACATTCATGTGAGGCAGTTCTCATCAAATGCTGACTGGTGGTATTTAAGGCATTGGATAAATTGTGATGAGGCTTGGGCACAGAAGTGCTGAAAGAAAAAGATTGTGTACTTTGGCTGTCATTTGGAGAGGATGATTAGTTTTGTTGAGTGTGCTGAAGTTTGGGAATTGCACACTCATAATCTTTAAGTGGGATTTTTCAAAGTTCTGGAAGGTCTATTCTGATTTAAAACTGAAATGTTGTGACCTTGAGCTGTAGCATTTGGATTGTCAGCAACAGGAAGAATTCTACTTGGACTGTCAGCAATAGGAAAGGTTCCTGATGTCTGACTGCTCAAGGGTAATTGAGAAACTCTAGAATCATCATAAAAAAAAAAGGTTGAGGTGAAATTTGGTCTGATTCAGACAATGGTTCACTCCTAGTTAGGTTCCCTCGTGACACTTCATGGTGATTTTCATTCACTAAGTGTGGAATACTCCCTATATCATTGGAAGGAAAGAATTCATCTGATAGATGTGATTTCATTTGAGGAAATAAAGGGAATACCTTACTTGAACTAGTGGACAGAGCAAATGGAAACACACTTTCATAGAACACTACATCTCTTTAAATACTTATCTTCTTAGTGGCCAGATTTAGTACCTTATAGCCTTTTGTCCCAAAGGGATATCCCATAAAAACATGGGGAGTAGATCTTGGTTCAAACTTATCTTTGTGTGTTTTGAGGGTAGTAGGAAAGCATAAACAACCAAAACTTCTGAGATGAGAATAACTTGGTTTCTTTAGGTATAGTAATTCAAATGGACATTTGGTTTTGAGTGATGAAGAGGGCAGTCTATTTATTAGATAGGTAGATGTCAGTATGCACTCTCCATAATACTACATGGGCAGTCTTGACTGATACAGGAGTGCCCTGGCTGTTTCTAATAGGTATTTATGTTTTCTTTCCATCACACCATTTTGTTGTGGTGTATATGGGCATGTTTTTTGATGTATGATGCCCTTTGATTGAAAAAATGAAGTGGCTTCAAGGCTGGTGAACTCAAGACCATTATCAGTTATTATGGTCTTGATGCTAGTGTTGAATTGGTTCTCTACCATGGCAGAAAAAGCCTTGATAGTGTGCAGGGCATTGCTTTTACAAATTAATAAGTGAGTCCATGTGGACCTGCTGTAATCATCCATAAGGGTGATGAAGTATTTATATTTGTTATGTGTTGTAACATGATATGGACCCCACAAGTCAATGTGTAGTAATTCAAAAACCTTAGTGGCCAGTGTTGTTCTTTCTAGGAAAGGCAATCTGGTTTGTCTTGCCATTGGACAAATGGGGCAGAGAAAAGGCTGTTTGGGTGCAAAGTTAACAGGTATAGAGGAAATCTCTTTCATTTTGACAAAAGACACATGTCCTAATTTGTTATGCCACAAAAGATCAAGTAAATATTCTATAGTAGAGGAAATATCAGACAAACAAGAGTCACTTTTATTGCTTGAACTATTTACAGAATGATGTGAATGTGGAAGAGAACTACTTCTATCACTACTATGAGATGGGGTAACCATGGTGGATGCGACATGAATAATAGAATCTAGTTTATTTGTGTTAGCTAATTGAGAAGGAGAAAGTGAGCTAGATGTGTTGACTGCAGAATATACCTCATCTTTATTACTAGTAAGACATGGATGAGATGTACTAGAAGAATTAGGGGAAGTTGAACCAGTGTTGTAGTTGCTTGAACAGTGTAAGTACATGCCAGTCTTGGCCTTACCAATCTCCAGTGGCCTCTTCAGTGAAGGGCCCTGTAGAAGAATACAAACATATTTGGTAAATACCACAATACAATCGAGCTGAACTGTCAGGGAATGGATTGATATTAAATTGAACTTGAAACTAGGAACAAAAATGACCTTTCTGAGGCTGAATCTAGGACTTAGAACTACATCACCAATCAGTGTCACCTTAACTTTGTAGCCATTTGGTAAAATGACTAATTATGGTAAACTAAAGTTTTGATATTGGTTAGCAGTGATTTATTATATGTCATATGGTTTGTGGCTCCAGATTCAAGAATCCAAGAGTCAGCACTTGAGTTAGAACTATCACACAAATGATCACTAAAATCAAAATGAGTAGAGCATGCCGAGATACCTGCAAAGTTCACAGCTTCTCCATTGATGGCAGTGCTTGTGGACTTGTCTCCTCCTCCTTGAAAGCTTTCCAAGATGCTGAGTAGTTGTCCATATTGTGCTTTGGTCAAATTGTGCATAGTTCGACTCTGTTCCTGACCCTGAGAACCATTTCCATCATCCTTCATTGCAGCACCCTCACTTGATGACCCAAACACATTTTCTGCAATTCTTCTTCCTTTGTTGAACTTGAAATTCTGTGGGAATCCGTGAAGTTTGAAGCACTTCTCCTTAGTGTGTCCAGGCCTTTTGCAGTAGTCACAGAATAGCCTAGGTCTATTATTGAGCTGATTCCCCCTATATCCACTGTTTGTGTTATTGTTCCCCTGTTGAGTATAGTTCGTTCTGAAGTTGTTATTTCCGGGTCCACTTGCATTCAAGGCAGCAGAATCCATTGAAAAGTGATTACTTGGTTTGACTTCCCTTTGCTTCTCCTCTTGAATAAGAATAGAGAAAGCTTGGGCTATTGTTGGGAGAGGATTCATCATCAAAATGCTTCCTCTCACCACAGTGTACACTTCGTTAAGCCCCATCAGAAATTGAATCAGTCTTCTGTCTTGCTCAGCTTTGTGCATGTTTTCTCTTGCTCCACATGTGCATTTGCAAGCACACTTAGCATGTATGTTCAGCGTGTTGAGTTCCTCCCAGAGTTTCTTTATCTTTGTATAATATCCAGTAATGTCCAAATTTCCTTGACTCAAATCACTTATTTCCTTTTGAAGCTGATACAACTTAGCACCATTAGTCTGATCATACATGTCCTCCAATTCCTGCCAAAGTTCTCTAGCATCATTAACGTATTGCAGGCTGATCGCTAGGTCCTTAGATAGTGAGTTTAAGATCCACGAAGTCACCATATCATCGCATCGCTCCCATTGGTCGAGGGTAACAGAATCAGGATCTGGTTTCTTACATTTTCCGGTGATGAAGCCTACCTTATTTTTCACGGAGAGTGCTCTGAGGATTCCTCTTCTCCATGATCTATAACCAGTTCCGTCAAAGGCTACCAGAACTAACATAGATCCAGCGCTTTCCGACGGGTGCATGTACATCGGACTTGTTGGATCAAGGGTTGTTTTATCCATCACCTGAATTTCGTCCTCTCCGGCCATGATTTAGCTCAGCTGAGATGAAATCGTTAATAACGAAGATGAATCTCTGAAATTAGTCGACTAATTGATCGATTTTTACACAGGAACCCTAATTTCCAAAATCAGCAATCAGTTTCTGACGTATGAGTAGAAAAATGAAGTGTGAGACAGTGAGACTCTAAAGCTAATGCCTGTGGCTCTGATACCACGTGAAGATTCAGAGATAAACGAGAGAGAGAGACGTGAGCTCAGTGTGAGCTCTAATGGCGGAGACACAGATTGTGCAAGAGAGAGAGAACAAAATGAACTTTCTAGAAAGAGGAGCACCCGGTTTTCATTCCTTACAACTCAATTGAAAGAGTATAATTATAATGTCTTATTTATAGCGTACACAAATAAAAGAATAAATACAATGCAATACATGATATACAAAACAGTGTATATGAATAATCTCAACAATATAGATTTGTAAAAGAGAGTATTAATTACATTACGGTTGCTTCTACTGTTTAATTTGCAAAATTTGATTTCATCCCCAGATATTTGGACTCTAGATATATCTATCCATATATGTATATATGTGTCTACATATTAGATGTGTATAAAATTTTGAAAAAGAATATGTATATTTACCAAGTGCTTTTGTTGTATGTAAATCTTGAATTGTCTCTCAACATTTGGGTTCTTGCAAGGTTCTATCGGTATATATTTGCAAATGAGAATTTCCCTTTTTTCTGAGATCTGAAAATATATAGTGCGCATGTCAGCTCCATTAATAACCAAACAAGTGGAAGTTTAGGCCAGTTATTTAAGGATAGTGAGAAATGCTGAAAACTATTTGAAAAATTCAAATGAATAGTATTGCCATCAAATATTGTCAACTTGGTTAAGGCATCTGATCATGATAATTCGACAGGAACCTCAAAAGCTGATAAAGTGATAATGACCACTTGTACTACTACTCAAAGGTGTAAAATCAGCCGCATAAAACTTAAGAATCTAACATACATTTTGATGTCAACCATGAATCAACTTGTTCATAGTTTAATGTTCTCAAAATGGGGTAACATGATTAGAATACCAGAAAGATAATGCACTCAATTTCCGTTGTTTAAGGCCAACTAGGGAATTGATTTGATGCTAGGAATATTCTTGTTCTTCATTCAGCCAAGATTTATGAAATATGTATAATTAGTTTGCTAGTCTCAAAGTCAATGGTGTAAAAGGCAACCATTATGATCAATTAGCCTTATGCAATATTAATTTGTTAATAGAATATCAAGTGCTGCAGTTAAATCAACCGGAAGACTAGCTAGTTGGAGTAACTAATTTTGAGCTTCCTGGTTATTGAATATGAAGTTTTGAAACCCCACAGTAATTTAATAAGATCAGACTCTCAATCGTAGTTTGGCAACCTATCTTAAATAGGGGTCTTTTAGTCTCTTGATTAGAATAGGAGGGGTCACAAAGAGAATACCGCTCTACCATAGTTTTGAGTCAATTAAAATTAATAGAAATTGTCTAATCAATAGGGGCGTTTGGTCTAGTGGTATGATTCTCGCTTTGGGTGCGAGAGGTCCCGAGTTCGATTCTCGGAACGCCCCTTATTATTTTAAGGTCATTGTTTTTTTCAGATTTTCCATGCACTTTTATTTGATAGGAATTATATGGCTCAGAGTTCATGGTTCTAACTCTTGAAAGTGCAAGTTCAAATAGTAGCTGCTTCTGGGAATTAATGATCTTTCTATGCTATATTTTCATTTCACATCAACGAAATTGGTCCTTGTCACTGGCATAATAATCTTATAAATGTAATACATTAGACATTTCTATAACAACATTCCTATATAACAACACTTCTCTATAAACGCCAAGCTTTTTTTGGAACCAATTTTTATGTTATGTTATTATATATGTTCTCTATAACAGCACTTCGCTATAACATCCAAAAATATTCGAAACAAACGAACTGTTATAGAGAGGTTTGACTGTAGTAGCATTATTTTTTTCAAATAAGGAGAGCGATTGAAAGGGAAAAACCTAGGACAACGATGTTCAATAGGGACTCAAGGTAGGGCTGTTCATTTGGATCGGATATGCGAAATCCGAACCGATCCGTTCAATTTCGGATTTCGGATTGTGTGTATTAAAATTTCGGATCGGATTGGTATAATTTTAATACGATCCGATCCGATCCGATCCGAAATCCGAAATTATTAGGGAATGTATAAATTCTAAACTTTAATTCGGATAATTAATACTTCCTTTACATTTTTCTCCAAGTTATTACCTTTACAATTGATGGATTTAGCTCTATTGGCACCATAGTACTCTCACAATGGTATAAACATGAATTTTTCTTACTGTACTACCTCTTTTACAAAGAAAATATATATATGAGTTTGCAACTTTGAGGTATAATAATCCGATCCGAAATCCGAAAATTTGATCCGATCCAAACTTTAAAATCCGATCCAATCCGATATTAATTCAGATCGGATTCAGATTGCATTTTCTAGAATTCAAAATTCAAAAATCCGATCCGAAATATGTTAAATCCGATCCGATCCATGCACAACCCTAACTCAAGGTCTTCTCTTTTTGGAAAAAGGATCAAATTAGCTCTTGTACCACTCGAAATTAAGCAATTAGATTTCTAGTCTAATCACAAAATAGGGGTAAGGTCTGTGTATACACTCAGGGGCGGAGCTAGCCCATTGAGTACGGGTTCGACTGAACTCAGTCACTTTGGTCCAATCCATGTATTTGTCTTGAAGAATTAATTGAATATGTACACATTATTAATTTAAAATCCAGTAACTTAAAAATATTAGCACCCCGAACCCATAAGGTTCAAGTCCTGGCTCCACCTCTGTATACACTACTCTCTCCAGACCCCATATGTGAGAATATACTAGGTATGTTATTGTAGATTTCTAGTCTAATATTATTCCCTCCCCCGTTAAAAAAGAGTCTCATTTTGTCCTTGACCCCTAATTATAAAGTTCTAATTTGAAGGTAACTTTAAACAATAATCAGGAGTTAAAGGTAAATTTGGATCTTTCTTTTCGAAAATTTAGATGCATATAATCTACCAATTTCTCATTGGAGCTCCCTTAATTATCTATATCTATCTATCTATCTATATATATATAATATTAAAAGCATAAAGATCATTAGCAAAATATCGTTCATCTTTTTTACCCTTTAAAATCAGATTTTATATTGGATAAAATTATCATTTAAAATAAATTCCTAATATATAGGACTTTAAAATAACTAAGGTTTTACTTATTAAATTTTTTCTTATTTGATCAGGTAAGAAGTTTTCAATTAAATTTTTACCTTATTTAAACTCATTTCCTACTCAATTAACATTTCTTTATCACTAAAATCAAATTTTCAATCACACATTATTCTCTTGAATTAATTTTTAACATTAAAAAAAGGACTTTTACCCTCCGAAGAACAAGATTGCTTGGGCAATAGTTTACTCCAACGATACTTTGTTTTTTAGAAGGAACAAGAGTTGGGACAAGAGTTCTTACCTTTTTGGTTGAAAAGGTAAATTTTATGAAAGTCAAAGTGAAAAATGTATAATAGACTTTAAAATCTTAAATGTTTAGTTCATCTAAAGTATCATATACTAACGTGATTGTAATTTCATTTAACACGGATTATAGTAAAATATAATTTCTCCAAC